>JAHPZR010049092.1:2500-10000 GCA_019787425.1 Platygyra sinensis | reverse complement strand
TCTCTCAGAGAGCTTGGTATCTCATTTTATAGTTTAGTACCCATTCTTTAAAAGGCGTTTTTTTGTATTTCAAGTCTTGAAGCTTTTATGTAAAAATTTTCTGAAGCAGAAGAACGTGTGTTGTAAGAATGACACTAGACGTTTTTGTAGGTAAATTACATATGTTAATTGAGGCAGAAGCAGTACTAACGCCGTGCATCACCGATGATGATTCAGATAGAGTTTTATACTATAAAAAGTTTAGAGGCAAAATCTTAGTATTGATAAAGAGTGAAATGGTGTGTTCATTTTTACCCGTGAAGTACATGAGACGCTGTACACATTTTTGTGGTATTAAGATTTTATTTAGATAAGACTTATAGGCCTGACCCCAGACAGACAATCCGGCCATAAGTGATATAAGGAGAGATTAAAGACTGATAAATATGTAATAGGGCGTGGAGAAGCAGAAGGTGTCTTCATTTTCCTATGTTTTTGTTTTGCTTTCCTATGAAGTCCTCTATCATTTTATCAAGAAGAGCAAACCTTGGTACTTCTTCCTCCATATTTTTTTTTACAGAGAGACCTGCTCGTTGCCCTCCACTCTAAAGTACTATCGCTCCTGTCTCTGATTGAACGAACCGTGTGTGTATTTGTATTTGTGTACTTTTTTGTTTTTTTATGTGTTTATCTCAGCATGTACGAAAATTAATTTAATTATAAAACGTGACTTTTTCTAAATATTAACGTTATAGTTGCCCCAACCACTAAGTCGAGCTAATCGGAGGCAAAGTAAAATAAATATAATTAATTGCGCTTTTAGTGAGTGGGTTTTGCTTCCACCTGGCATCTGTGGTGCCCTCGCCGTGACAACAATTATGCTACTGGATCTGTTTTTCTTAAAATTCTAGTTCCCATATGTTGTCTTAAACAAGGATCTTCGAGTCCCAACAATGTAATGAAGAGAGTTAAGGCAAGGTGGGAACCATATGTGTTCCAAGCTAGACCCTCTGGAATATATGGCTTTTCACAGAAAGGTGCTGGCGCCAAACGTGTAGACATGGCAACAACACAGAAGCTTTCGATCTGTTTTCTTGAATTGTAATTATACATTTCTGTTGCTAAGTTAGGAAAACACTGCTGCAATGTTCTGGAGATGTTCTCGATTCAGTGTTTCACTTTAATTTACTCATTTGCATAATAGAAAAAATATCGCTAAAAAGATATTTTAAAATGAAAAAACGCCATTCTTCTGTACTTAAAAAGCCCATCAAACAAGCAGGAATTATTTTTTACGTCTTAGTTACACTTAATTAAGGGACTGGCTGGTCATGGTATCAGCCAGGGTTAAAAAGGCAAATTTTCGAAAATTTTGATTTCGAGACGTTCAGATCAAGCCTTTCAAGAGCTCTCTTTAAAAAAAAAATGCTCAAAAATATTATTTCAGTACAAAGTTATTAGACGTTGAAGTTTACTACACGTAAATTGTTTTAATTACCCGTTGACCAGTCCTGTCATTCTGGAGTAATTTGCATGTCAACGCGTCACGAAACAATTTACACGGTATAGTGGTGTCATTTTATCACGCAATACATGCCGCAAGATTGGTTAAACTGCCTTCGAAAAAAAAGAAGAGGTCGTGTCCTATGCTCGATTTCCGTCGCTCTCTCGTGTCTCCTTTCCCGAACAGCGGCTGATAATCGAGCCTAGTCGTGTCCGTGTTCGTCTGCAACGGCAATGCAGAAGAAGCGGAAAAAATCGTTAAGCTCGGCTTGGGCTGAAAACTTAGCTGAGGGCTGAAGGAGTTGAACAAGCAGCCGAGTGCCGATGCGACCCGTCGTTTCCACATCAATATTTAGTGCAAGGCGATCAAAAATCACGGTTGAAGAACCTTTTGAAGATCTGGAAAGGGAAAACACTGAAACATGGCAAAAGTTCCATGGCCCCGCTATCGTAGCCAGTGCTACGACAAGAGAGAGGAGATGATCAACGAATCGGTGACTTGTCGCCTTTGTCAAGGAAGCGTTGAACTTGTGCCGGGAAAATTTCGAACTTGGTTCCACTTGCATTGGATATTCCAGTGCCAGAATGAAAGCTGTCCGTCGCACTAAACCGACGACGGAAAAAAGCAGGGCGTTCGCGATAAATCGTACATCGGTTCTTGGCTTTCGAGCTATCGGTGGCGGTCATGCTACAGCCTCAAAGGTTTTTAGTTTTCTTGATCTGTATACGTGGAACGAGAAGTTTGAATTAACTAACCTCTGAAAACAGTCATTTGTATCTGACCGGAAAATACTGTGTATTCTCGCCACGTCCGGCGTAAAGATTTGGTCTGCTGCATATCACCCGTCAAACGCCTATTGTTATTGCAAGATGATCCCTCGCTGGTAAACATCAACATGGACGATTAGGTGTTATAATCCTGTTGCGGGTAAGATGCCGCAAAAAAATAAATCTTTCTTGTTTTCTCGGAACGAAAGTTTCGGAAAGTCAAGGGTACGTTTTCAACTCCAAGTCGGCCGCCCCTGTACCATTAAGCTCAAATTTGGCCAGTTTATTGTCAGATAGTTTTCCTCAAAAAAGAAGTGTCGGCGATTTCTGTTTTCTTTTTCCGTTTTCAAATAATCGTCATTTTTTCAAAGGAAGTTCTGAGGATTTGTCCCCTCTGACTTTTTCCTAGTGTCACAACAGAGCAAATGCACGTGCCAAGAATCTGAGGCAGTTTTTTAGTAGAACGTGTCAAGAAACAATTGCAATGTTTATCCTTCTCTTCAGCTCATTCTTAGCGGGACTGGAGTTGAATTTACATAGACATATGCTTTCGCAAAAAATATCTCAATTACGCTCTCTCTTACAATTTTGAGATGTTTAAAGGAATGAGCCATAATCTGTAACTATTAAGCTTTCAGAAAATGTATGGTTTGTTGGAGTTTATAAGAAAAATGAAAGCGCTACAGCGATCCGCGCGAGGACGGTCCTGAAGGGTGGCTGATACCTTAAATGACACATGCCATTAAAACTTGGTGGAAGTTTTTTTGGCACTCATGGTTGGCTGTTGGAATGTCAACTGACATCAGTCACAGGGTTCTCAGTAGAACGGCGGAATTCTACCCGCTTTAAAATCAATTGTAGCCACCTGTTCCGGCCATTAAAATTTGTACACAATACATTAAGACTTAGAGATTGAGATGTTTCAAGAAAGAAACAGAATATTCAAAATGGTGAAAGAGCAACAATTGCTACCTCTGATTTTATAATCATAAACAACTACTCACCGTAACGCTGCTCACCAAAAAGCATGAAATCGCATGTTTGGCAAGAGTACAATTTCAAACTCTTCCGTGGGAGCATACGCCCGGGTCCCCTTAGGTTAGCTTGCCCCTTTTGGACGAATCGTGTCTCCCTTTAACTTAAGCTGTCTGTTATGCTTTAATTGACGCATATGGAAACTTCTGCTAAGAATCCTGATCTGCTATCGGGAACACGCCGATCAAGAAACTGCACCATGGTAGCTTTATTAATCTGTAATTCAGCATCATAGCTAAAAATATTCAATTTTTGAGATGACCGTTACCAGCACTAAATATCAACGTCAAAATATAAATGTGTCCGAAGACTTTGAGGGGGAATCACGAAATTTATCAATAGCTATGAAAGGGATTCTTCAATAAAATGAGACTTAGATGGGTTTTCAGCTAAATTTTACAGCCTTTAGCCGAATATCCTCCTCCACCACTCCTTCCCCTCTTTAAGCGTTATACAATCACCGGTCCCTAAAAATCACAGTTTTAGCAGCCCAAATTGAACTTTTGGAACAAAACGGCGTGAGCGACCCTGAACTGCAGTTCGTTTCCGGGGCTTGTGATGTCACTGATTTTATAGACTTAGAAGGCGTTTTGGATTCTCTCTTATTTCTACTTGATATATTCACATTTGTCTCTTCATATCAAACATATCATAGAATTGGGGAAAACTAAAGCGTTTAGATTCACCAGGCTGAATGCGACAAGTTTAAAAAAAAAGCATATAGTACACCGTGAGAACACGATGAGAGACTGCTTCGAAGACGAGAGTAGCATTTCTATTATCAAGACGAGTAACTTGAACGGAAGAAAACGGGCTGACATTCTGCTTTGGAATAAAGTTTCCATTGTCGCGTCTATCTAGTGGTCTATGTAAACGAAAATGAATTTATGCTCCGGCAAATGCAGTTATTAAAGAACTCCACGCCCTTGCTTGTTCTGTGGTCAATCAATAATTCAACTATGTATCTACACACAGGTGGACTGGTTCCAATGCTAAATTTTTGTTCCACTTACGTTCTTACACTATGCGCTGCGGCATACCAGTTGGCTTGGTCGAGCCATGGCTCGAGATGAAACGAAACTTACCAAAAAGCTATCATTATTTCTTTACGATACCCACCTTCGGCCAGATTAGCATGATATCGTTTTCATATCAGGTCAGTGACTTGATATCTCCGAATATCGGGAAGTTAGACACGGCTTCTGATTGGCTAATTGGGAATTTGGAAAGAGTAATGTAGCGTTAGATGATGAGTTTTACTTACAGCCACCAAAGTCCGGTATTCTTGTGAAATATGCGCTCAGGCAAGTCTTTCAACTGGTTGTTTTGCAAGTCCCTACCAACCAATAAACAGAATCATTGTTAATTGCATGATAAAAGGAAAATTAAAGAGTGTGTGCTTAAAGATCACATTCGCGATATAAAATACCGCGATACAGAAAACAAGAACAACAAACAATAAAAGTGGAAAAATAAAACTCTCTTTCCATGTTGTTTCTCAGTCTCGAAAAATATTGAATTGTTGGATCTGTTTCTATCGGGTGGCACTACCACTATTCAGCCTGAGACATAGGAGATTGGAGGAGAGGGTGACAAAGGATCAGCACTGATTTAATATTAAATTTATCAGCAAGCGTTTTGAAAGGTAACAAATCGCCGAAATTAATGATTTTACTGAGAAACTTTTGAGGAACAGTTTGTTGCTCCAATTATATGGATCTATTACTTGTCCATGTTAAGCATGTCTCGTCCGTCTCCATCAGAAATGTCCACAGGGGGCATTTATGCCCCCTGCTCTGTTTTTAAGGATTTTATTTAACAATGTGCATTATTGCCAAGGCTAAGCTCGGTGTGCTGAGAAGAGAACTGAACTGACAAAAATCTTTGCATAATTTACCCACTCAGTCGAGTAACGGTTTATATTAAGATAGATTCAAAGGTAAGGGAAACACCCCTTACTTGTTGTTGTTTTTATTATTATTATTTTTTTATTTCGCCTTGACCATGCACAAAACACAATAGTTGTTTACTGCGGAATTGACCAATAGAAACGTTTTGGTTACATAATGCAGGCATAGTGTATGGGCGAACCAAGGATTGTGCCGGGTTGTAGACCGTCCAACATAAATCAAGGCATCTTTGTTTGCTCGTTTGAAGTTTGCCGGGCTTCATAACCAGTTCCTGCTATTAACTATGCTTAAGGCTACACCTATTCAAGTTACGGATGTGATTCCATGTGGGAAACTAATCACGAAGCAGGTCGCATTAAATTAGATACCCTCTTTGGTAATAAATCTCATTTTAAGTTTTAAGTTTATGTCATACTGTAAAATTATGTCAATTACTGCACTTACATTAACTTGGCATTGAGTGAATGTTTGTGACGAATTTGTTACAAGTTATCTGGTTTTTTGCCTCTTTGATGTTCAAATCAATTATTTGTTTGTCTGCCTACTTCGTTACAAATGTATAAGGTTATTTTTACTTCTCTGATCGTTTACTATTAACATTTTTGGATTCGTTACACCCCACGACGACCATGCAGAGAGAGCGGCTGGGGGGCTGTGGCCCCTTCTCCCACCTACTTTATATAAAAAAAACTAAAAATTAATGAAACAAAAGAAAAATTAATATGGAAACTAATGGAGCCAAAACTAGCAAAAAAATCGTTCAATCGAAAGTGACCAGAGTTACTAGCAAATAGAAATAAGCAAATAAATAGACAGAATTAAATAAAGGCTACCCAACCCAGAATGGGGAATGATAAGTAATGGTAATAGGACTGGGTGGAGTCCAGTTCGGTCTGTAATGATATCTTATGAGTCATAACATCCCTGCTGATAATAATCCCGATTGCACCACTACACTACCAGGTTAATGTACCAAAACTCCGCAACAAGAGAGATTATTCGATGGAAAGTGCGCACGAAGATATTTATTATTTACGAATTGCAATGCATCAAGTGAGCGCAGCGAAACGAGTGAGTTTTTAATGCATCGCAACGAGGAAATTATAATCATTCAGAAACCCGTAACAATTCAGAAGCCCACTGACCTATCAAATAGTCAATAATACATCACGTGTTGGACTTTGTATCAATAAACCTTTTCCTTATTAGTATGGGGTGTTTTATCAGATATAAGACATTGCATGTGACTTATGAATAGTCATTAATTGGTAACCCAGCAACTGAGTTAACCAATGATGGTTACATATTTAATGTTTTTTATTATTATTATTTTGAACTTATCGCACAAACAACGCTGTACAGCAATCAGGGACGATGCCTTTCATCATTCTCTTTGCACAGTTCTTCGACAAATTTAAAATGCCAAAATTTCATTGACTCAGCCTTCGTGTTGGCTGTATCAGCGTCCAAGCGTAAAACATAAGATTTCTCATTGGTGAAGGCTCAATTCTCGATTGCTAGACAAAGGGTAACATTCTGGTTTAAGTTCCTCTCTTCCTCGCCATTTTAAGACATACGAAAAGCTCTGGAACAGGACGCCATGTCTTCTTCGGTTAGAAGGAGAAGAGTTCAAAACACGTGTGAGATTTGATTTTATTGCATACCAATTTAGTGGCTAATGTTTTTCTGGTACGCTAATTTCCAACGTTCACAAAAGCATAATTGTCTATCAATTACCGCTTTTGCGAGACTGTCTTTCAAGCCGTTCAAAAAAACTTGCAGCTCTTGTTTTATCGGGTGTAAAGCCACTCGGCTGCTCCTCGTGGTTTTTAACCTGTGACGCCCCTGCTCGTATTTTAAACAATGCTTCAAGCACTTCCGTCCATTTTGTAATGTTTTTTTTTATTCATACATACTGAGATTTTTTCACGACCGACACATTTCAAAATTTGAAAGCCATTTACGGGTAACAGCAAGAAACACTAGTGTAGCGGCTGTCGTAACCTGCTTTTGTTTTCTCATTAAAGGGAATATTTCCCAGGAAATAGGATTTTTATGCCCCTTTCTCTGCTTGTGTATTGCTTGATTTAGAGTGGGCCTGGGCCCGAAGGGGGAGATATTAGTATTCCAGTAGACCCCCCTGTAAGGGTTTCGTGTTGATCACATGACTTACCAAGCCATGTGCTCGTCAATCCGTCCGGTTAGTCTGCGGTGCAAGACTTGTTTTAGCACTTTAAGGTAGGGATTATTTTTTCATTCTAATAGCCATTCTGATCGGGCTGTGGTGCCCTTTCTTATCGAGTTT
>JAHPZR010049091.1:0-14323 GCA_019787425.1 Platygyra sinensis | reverse complement strand
TGAGCGAAGGCAGGAGGAGGAACTCAACATCAAAAGAGAGGGGGACACTTATGTTCCAGGAGGATTTTGAGAGACTTGATGCAAAAGTGAAAAATAATCTTTGAATTTTCAAAATTTGTTTCCGGGCCAAATCATGCGCTGTTTGGCAAATGTAGATGCAAAGGTTTTATGAAAAGTACCTATAAACCATACATTAATTTTTTTAGAATCTTTGATAATTTCTTTATCCATTGAACCTGTAAAAACCTTTTGTTTTAATAACCTGAAATGTTTGTAGCATTTTCAGTGATGTAGTATGTTGCTATTTTGGGGGCTTTAAATTTCTCCTGTCATTTTGTAATTGGTAAGTTGACCACCAATTTATTTTTTAGGTTTGTTGGACAGGGTTATGTTTCCTTCCTAACAGGAAAGTTTTGATTGGCCCCCTACATAGTAAATTACCTTTCGCACTTTTGCCACAAGATGAGTGACTGCGCAATCAGAAACTTGGATCTGTTTGGGGCAGTATGCTTTTCAGATTAAACAAGTGCTATTTTTGAACTTTCCATTCTGACAGAGTATTTTTTGCTGTTTAATTTGGTATATAGATGTTGGATATTGCCTTAAAAGCTTGCGAGAACATTTTGTTCATAAAATATGTGAAAATGAAGGTAGGCTGCCCCCTTGATAGAACGAGAAGAGGAAGGTTGACAATGCAGCAGTGTGTGTTGCAATATGTTCAGATTGCATTAAGGCCAGAATTGCCAAGTTTCTTCTTTTTCTTTAGCGGGACCAAATTTACGCATGCGCATTAAATTGTGTAGATTCGACATGGCAGAAATTCGACGTTTGAATCGGTGTTGCATTTCTGCCGGATAATGCGACAAGACCAGTCGAACGTGCGGCAGAAATGCGGGATCCGATTCAGACGTCGAATTTCTGTCGAATTTAATTCGACACGGCAGAAATGCGACGTATGAACCGGGCCTTAGACAAAGGCAGTAAGATTGGCACATGTTATCTCTTTTCCGATCGTATAGAGACCTATCTTTTTTATTGTATGTTTTTGAAACAATGCTTGATAAGGAACATTCAGGGAGAGCGTCATAAAAATCGTTCGACAACTTTCATTTCTGAGGAGTCTTCTTAAAGGTACACTGTAGCTCTTCTTTGTACATGAGGGTAACAAGGTTATTCAAATAGTCATGAAGAGATAAACTAAAACAGTGAATTGCGGGCTAAAAGGTTTCTCTGTTTCATGTCTTTTCAGCCAAAACTGGTGAGTTTATAATTTTTTTTTTTGCTTTTTTACCTCTTGTAGTACGACTATGACTTTAGCAAGGAGCGAGCTGTGACTTCAAGATGAGATAAAATCATTTAGTCAGTGTCAGTCACATAATCTCACCGCCTGTGTCACGCGGTCTCTTTTCATAAAGAGGATCGCGTTAGAGTAGAGTAGCTGCTTTGCCAAGTTAAATGGTATTAAAATGGTGTACAGTCTTATATACGACATCCCCTATGTTTGTAACAAGACATGTTGGGAACACAGGGCAGCAGAGAAAGCTTTTCCCCTCCCGAGCCCTTTGTAAATCTATGCTGAGTTTGAGAAGTGCTCTGAAATCCCACGCTAAGACGAATGGAGGTGAGCAGCGGTTGCTGCCACGACAGAGGTTGCCTCATGTACACCACATATTGTGTTGAGTTGAATGGGATTGAAACCAAGAATTAAATTTATGACAATGTGGTGCAATGAAGTGAAGTTTGTGGCCATGATCTGTAAGTCAAAGCAAACAGGCAATTAAACGCAACATTTGAACGACGTGTGAAAAAGCTGACAAGGTCAGATGAATTATACTGCAAAAATTGTCAATATAAGTATCAAATGCAGTGTAAAAACTAATAAAAGACAGTACTGCCTGCAAAATGTCTTCCTGGTAAAGGTTGATAACACAACCAGTTAATAATGCGCATAAGTGCATTGGGAAACAAAAAATAGGGCACAAAGGAAACATTACTAAGGTAGTTGTATACATAAATACTCAAGACTTTTATCTCCGCTTTGTTTTAAGTTTTTGACTTACGTTCTTATTAATATTATCGCAACCAAATAAGCAGCGAAAATAACAACGCAGTGCAACGAAAAATGCGACGCAACCAAACAAGCAACAAAAAAGCAATAAAGCTTGCAAAGAACGACAAAAGAAACGCAACTGTAATGCAAAGAAGGAAGAAACGCAACGCAACCAAACAATCGAGCTAAAAAGAAAGGCAACCCAACCAAAAAATAATGAAAAAAAGCAATGCAACTAAAAATCAAGCGAAAAAGCAACGCAATGCAACCAAAAAAACGAGCAGAAAATCAACGCAACGCAACTAGAAAAAAGCAGTCAAAAAAGCAACGCAACACAAACCAAAAAAGCTGAAACGAGTTTGAAGTGGTTCTCATTATTAGACTAACATGATGTATATACTAATTTACTTAATTAACATTACATTTTTATTGAATTAATTACATGTAAACCTTTATTCACTATTTTCCAATTGTCCATAATGCACTCTGTTTGCCCCCCCAAATTTTGTATAAACTATTGGGAGGTCTGCATATTCCCTAGAGCATTCCGCAACAATAGTTTATGCAAAATTTGGGGGGCAAACAGAGTGCATTATGGGGAATTGGAAAATAGAGAATGGGCAATACAACTTTTAGAAGCGTACAAACATCTGCACTGAAGAACTATGTTTCACAAGCCAATAGTTCACTGGCTGGCATATAAATAACAATGGTTGACGTCACTGCTTCCTTTGCCATTAAGGGATTGAGAAAGTAATCCACTGAATGTATCCAAACTCAGGCTAGTCACAAATTTACTAAACGAATTGGATTGGCCTCCCTTTTAAAAGAGAGGGAGAATTGCTCGTCTTTCGTTATTCCACAAAGCTATCCATGGTGAATCAGCGTTAAAATTGTCTCAATTGTCAATTACGACACTTCCGCTAAGACTTATTGAATTAAGACCATACACTGAAGCATGCAAAACACATTCTAGTTTAGAACTATTGAAAAATAGAACTCGTTGTTCGGGAATGTTTCAGACATAGTAAACTGTCCACTATTTAACCCTTTTCGCCACGGGAGAGCACTTTAGTGAGTGTGACGTCGTAGAATAGTTCTAATATTGTGACCCCCCACCCCCATGCATGATCTAGTTCACAACCCCTGGAAGTTTTGAAACTTCTTTCTGCAACAATTATGCGGCGTCACTGAAGTTCAGCTGTTTATTGACCTATTCATTGAGAGCAGTCAGATAAGGAATCGTTTAGGGGCATACCCAATATGTATGAAGATTTTGAACTTTTTCGTTCTCTCCCTTCAAACCAATTCTTGTCCAAGCTATCACTTTCTTAGTGATCAGAAATGGTATATCATACATGGGTATATGGGCCATTAATTAAGTTGTAGAAAATTCCCAGGAATTTAGGGCTGACAGGGTTAAGAAAGCAGTTACATTGTAACAATTTAATAATTTTAGGTTCTTATCCAAGTAAGTGTATATATATATTAGTTTTTTTTTTACCTCCCCCCACTTTTTGCATTCGTAGAACGCAGTCCTAATGCAGACGCGAGCCAAGCTTTATGGGACGGTTCACCTTGGTACGATCGTGCGACACCGTTTCGGCCGCCCCGCAGGAGGGGCAAAAATGAATGACATCGTGGTCAAACCATGTGCTGTTCATTTCGTGTGCTACGTCATTCTTGTTCTCTTTTGTGGCTTCTTCCGCTGTTTTCGATGCTTTGGAGTTTTCTTTAAACCGGTTTTTCACTTTGATTGCATACGACAGAAATGAGAATGCAATCCCAATGCAGAGTAGGGTGTTATTTTTTGGCCCAGCGAAAACAAAATACATCATCGCAAAGCAGGAGTATGCGAGGTGATGTTCGTGATAGCTTGTTTGTTGTTTTGATTCTGGAGTGGCCTCATATGTCAGGGTGCGAAATGACATGCTTTTGTTACATAACCGGGACAACAATTATTCTGTTCATGAACTCGACTTTGGGTCGCCCGGCTTGGCTTCGGGATGCTAACCGTGGGGACAGCTACTTTATGGCAGCGAATCATTCAGACCACTCAGAGATTCGGATGTTTCTTAGATGTACAAGTTTTTGCGAAGTAAACGTTTGTCTACCTGAGTAGCTGGCCACTACAAAAACCATGCCAAAGAAATACAGTAGCCAACACAATCAACGCAACATACCCATGGCGCACGATGGGAAGGTTCGTCGAACTGTTCGACGTACGGCGTGCATCAGCTTTCCTGTATTCTGATCGTCTGTATTTTATATGGCATGTTATAAATATTAGTAGCAGAGCGAGATGAGAGGCAAGTCAAGTCAATGAGTATTTCCCAACTGCTACCCTCTCAGATCATCACATCATAACCGAACACTGACCGCAAATCAGTAGCATGTTCCCTATAAATTTCTTGAAACATAGAAGTGGAGGTAAAAAGAAGAGGCAGACATGCTTGTTCGATATCGATCAGTGCACTTTATTGACATTCTATACGCAAGCAAGAGAGGATGACCTATCGTCTTCTCGTAACGAACATTTTAATGCAAATAGGATCAGTGTAGTGCTTGTAGTTCACTTCGATCGAAGTACCGGCCCACCCAGAGTTGAACAGATGTTTTGATCGCCTGAAATATGCAATACTGAATTAAATTTACCTAAGTTAAAACTCCAGGTTTCTGAGATCGCCAATCTAGGCTGCAGTTTGTGTTCTATCATTTGCATCATTCAATTTTTTGGTTACTTACCACTTTTGGCCATTACAACATTGAACAGGCTTGAATGGGAAAACGAGGTGCACATTTTATGCATCTCCTCTGACCCAGCTTCTTCACCTTGGTTGGTTTAGAGCCCAAAGAAAACCTAAACAAGACGCCAAAAGGCGATTCCGTGGGATGCTCTGGCTGGGGAGCGTAGCATTAGAATGAATTCTGAAGTTAAGTTAAGTGCCTCGATTTATCAGTTAGATCGGCCATAAAAATCACTGAGGAAACGGTCACTGTGCCTGTAGTGGAAAATAGCGTAGGCCGGCGGCAAGTTACTGTGCGAGCAGAGTCTCCTTCAATTCCCCGGCTCCTATTTCCTCTTTGCAGGTGATCTACAAGATGGAACGAGAGTGTGCATGGTGTTTAGAAATGGCATCAAAACTGGCAGAAGTAATCTTGCAGCGTGACAACTGGAATTTGTTTTTAGACCATTTCTCTTACGTTGAGATCGTGAGAACTGCTAGAAGATCTGAAGACATGAATGGTAACGCAAAGTTTTAATTCTTTGAAGACCAAAATATTTTGAAGGGCTGTATTGCCGTCAATAAACGTAACGAATCTGCCAAAATATTAAGAGGCTAAAAAGCTGATTGTCTGTTATATAATAAGAAGCTCCTTTGTACGAGAGAAGAACTGAAGTAGACTCACTTGTGTGAGAGAAAAACGTAACGCACCGTAACGCAACTGGTATATTCCCATTGATCGATGTGTGCTTGATTACTGATTCAAAATAGCGAAAGGATTTAAGGTTCGATCCATCTCAGTCAGAAGCATGAGGAATTCTTCTTAACACTTATTTCCCTTTGTATTTATAAATGTTAATGGTGGAACACTAAAAATAAAATAAACATCGAATGGAATAAACCTTCTCGCAAACACTATTTGCATGTGCGTTCTGGTCCCGGTTCTGGGTAAACATGCCAGCTCAATATATGTCGGCAAGAATACACAAAACTTTACAAATCACGTAGCTTGATTGTCGACTCATGGATTGAATGAACTGCGAAAATTTCGATAGAGTAAAACTCTCGAGGCTTAAATGTCTTCAATTGCAAACCAACAAGTACTTGAGCCAATTTTTGAAATGATTGGTGTTGATGTTTTCCGTGATGGAATCGAACCTTGATTTGTGAATACACTGATGCAATCCATATCTTGTGTCAAAGTTGCTTCAAACTTCTTACTTAGCCTAAGCGTTTAGCACGTAGGCCGGATGAACACGCAGGTCCGGTTGCTGAACTCGTAGTTTGGTAGGCTGAGTGAACAGTGAACTCGTTGCTTCGATGCGTAACACGGAACGCGGAAGTTGTTCAATTCAATACACAACGTCGAAATGCCTTCTAAAATGTCTTACCTTCTGTTACGGTCGCTCATATTGTATTTGGCACTAAGGATTTGTTTTTGTTTATTTATATTCAAATAGCTTTTTCTTATTCATTTTGAATTGAAAATGACGTTGAGTAAACGTGGAAACGTCGCTTTTTAAAGTTTTTTGACAGTTTTTTAAAGTTTTTAACCATGATGGTTATAACTTTTGTCCTAGTGTTTAAGAGCGCCCGGCTTTTTTTCGTGACCGAGTGAGTGGTGGCACATGGTCCAAAAAAAGACTACCCTCAAATTTCTTTCAAAGATAACTCATGATGAGCTAATAAACGTGGTATAGTTTTTTGCTTAGATCTACTTTTGTTTTCCAGAAAATTCGCAAAAACTGTACAACCTGCGACCACTTTAAATATGGCGGACATTAGTGCGCCGAGTGTCAACACAAGAACTTCGCTTCTGAAAAGTGCAAAAGCAAAATCGCGTTTTTTTCTTTTTGTATATTTGTGTGGGAGGTATTGGCAAATTATTTAAACCGAAAACCGGGAGTTTTCGTCTAACTTTGAATTCACGGCTCGTGTTTAAGAATCACTAATATTTGATGGTTTTAAAATCTATTTTTGGGAGCATTTTTTCAAGACACGTTTTTTCCTATGCGATATAACTCCGAATCACTTGAGATTTAAGTTGTAATTAGCGGAAATGTTCTTCTTTTCAAGGATATAAAGATTAGTTTGGGGCTTTTAATTACTGCGCGGAAAATGCCCGCTCTTTTTCGGGAAAATCGCTACCTCAAGGTGTTAACAACTGCAAATAATCTAATTAGAGTTCTCTGCTGTCGAACCCAATATTAAAAGCAAATCTTAGTTGTTAGCATCCAATTAAATTAAAATCGATACTGATAAGCTCACCTTGTAAATCCAGTGGCCGTCTGTGGGATTTTCTCCCTTTTTTCTGTTCAAAATAATCGTCTTCTTATCTTCCGTTCAACAGTGTTTGCCGAACGAAATGAACCGATCTGGTTCTTGTAGAAACATCGCAATTCTTGACAGTATGAAGCATTTGTTATGTTCTATCCTTCTAAAATGTACAAGTGAGCTTGTAAATAAGTCAGTTTTAACCATCTTAGTGGCCGTAACGAGCAAAATTACCGTGTCCTGCGCTAACACGTTCGAAACGTGTATTGTTTGTACGTCACGCAATGACATGTCACACACCATGTAAGACTTTAAGGAAGGCTCGCGAAAATTGAACCTTGATTGGTGCTATATTTTGACCACTGCAAAACCGATGCAGTGCTCTGCCAACTGAGCTATCAAGCCATCTGGGAGCTGGGCATTTTGTGAGTACGTAATATTTTTTTCTCGCCACTTCGCGACTCGCCTTCGCGGCCTCGCCGCTCAATTCTGTCGCCTCCAACGAGAAAAAAACCTGTGTCACCCAGGGTAGTAAATGATGATCAATACTCTTATTATGCACCTATCAATGTCAAGCCCGAGCGGGGTGGGGAGGGGGGGGTCGGTCAACCCACGGGAATTTGACTGTGGCCTACATCCCCAGGGTGGGGATTTTGATCGGACATCATACATTTGATCTATCAATTTTATATAGTAGAAAAGAAGTAAACCGTTTGTTTCTGCTAATTTTGACAATTCTTTTTCGCCCGGGGGTGGGGATTTTGATATTTTTTTAGGAAATGTCAAAATCCTCACCCAATGCCCGATTCTCCCCACCCCAATTTTTTTGGAAAACAAAAGTAGATCTGAACAAAACAAATATACCACGTTTATTAACTCACCATATGGTGTCTCTGAGCAAAAGATGAGGGAAATCAATTTTCCAAGCATGTGCCACATTTTTGTGATTTCACGCGGTCTTCCGGGACATTCTCTCTTAACACGTAAAAAGAGTGAAATCTGAAAGTGAAATAATTCCACGCTGTTTTTGTTATAATACTGTGAGAGAACTTTTGGTACTTATCTTTCTTGAAGCAGCGACTAAGCTGCTCCATCAAATCTATAGCGTTCTAGTCGTCATGGTACCCACAACCAACAGGATTAATGCCAGGCTCTTGTTCATCCTGATCATTTCAAGTGTGGCAAAAAAGGAAAAATTCTGAAAAATTGTTCAAGTGATTTACCAAGGAATTTGACTGTGCAATCTAGGACATCTAGGTTTACTGATCATTTTTTTTTAATACAAATTATTTTATTGGAACACCCACTTAATAAACAATACTAACACTACTTACATTAATACATTGCTAACAATACTAATATTACTTACAATACTTTCAATACTTAAAATAAAATTTACAATTACATACCCTTACACTAATTTCGATATAGTTGCCCTACTAATCAATACAAATAAACTGTATTTGCACTTAAAATAATGGAATTACAGGCGAAAGGTACATTTATGAACGAAGAAGTACTTTTTTGTAAACTTAGTTTCAAGCGTATTTTGACATTTCTTTCACTGGCTGTACTATAATTTTTCACATTTTCTTTAATATTCCTATTATGGGCAACAGCAACAAGCACAAGAGAGAAAAAAGAAAACAGAAGAAAAACCAAAGAGAAGAAGGATGCGCTAGTTTGTTTACCGCATACCCTAACATCTTCTGTGTAAATCTTTAGGGGGACAGAGTTGGGAGGAGGGCTAAAGAGCAGTATTGTTACAACTTAAAATAACTTTTCGATTTGAAGTTTAGAAGTGAGCTTTCTAATAAATTCTTTCATGTTTATTTCCTTTTTAAGTAATTTTTGTGTATATAGATAATACTTGTCGAATAACAGTGTGTAATTAAATTTTATTATTGACTTGTTAGCGACTTGGGGATAGTCCTTATGCTCCAAACCAAACAGTATTTCAAGAGGAGAAGGCGAGAAAGCGGTGCCATTTTCTTTATTACCCCACTTGATGACTTCAGAAAAGAAGTGTTTTTGACCAGTGACAGTTTACGAAAGTGTGACTTATTGAGTCGGGTTCTTGGAATAATAAACACAGCATGTCTGATTCCATACCGTAGACGAAAGGCTCTTTTTTAGTCACCACTATTCTGTGGAGCAGTTTAAAGTAGAATTCTTTAAACTTGTTGTTTTTACAGACATTTTTAACACGATTAAACTTGAAGGTGTCTAAATTAAGGTCAGTACCGCTTGTAGGTCGCGTGCCCATTTTGGGCGTGCCTTTATCTCTACATCGTCTTTGTTTATGAGTAGCCTATAGTAGTCTCTGTTTTCATTTTGTGCAAATCTATGGTGGTATTTGGAGAGAGTTGGAATGAATTCTCCGCAAGAAAGGTGCGCTTGTCTGCTTGTTTTTCTTTTGCTTTATCGAGAAGGTGCTTAGGAATTGCGGAAACAACTTGCATATAATTTAGAAAATTGCATTCAACATCATACCTTTGGATGAACTCCTCATATGTAAAAAGTTGGCCATTTTCGTATAAAAGATCCTGAACAAGGAAGATTCCTTTCTGAAACCATTCTTTATAAAATGTGGTCTGGTTTTCAATTAAGATTTCTTTGTTATTAAATAATACCAAATCTTGGCCAATAGCGTAATTGTAGGCTACCTTAAGCTCCAGAAAATGTTGTAGCATTGACTTGTAGAAATGCGGCAAGTTGGTTTGCCTCAGAAATTTTTCATTGCAATTGCATTTTAACAAAAAGTTCAGGCCAGCATATTTATTCAGAAAGTAGTTGGGAATCGTCTTCCAGGCTTGCTCCCAAGGTTGCTCTTTTTTTGATAGTCTAGAGATCCAGGCAAGTTTTAGTGACTTGGACATTAACTCAATATTTGGCGCGCGCAAACCTCTGTGACTATAATCAAGAGACATTTCTTTTCGTTTAATTTTGTCTTGCTTTTTTTCCAAATAAACTTAAAAAGAAGCGAGTAAGTGGCTTTGATACGTATATTCAGAAGGAGTATCAAGGATCGATATTGAGTACACCAGCTGTAAAATTCCAAGACATTTTGTTATAAGAATTCTTCCCAACAAGGTAAGGTTGCGAGATTGCCAGATGTCAAGAATAGTGCTTAGCTTATCCACTTTTGCTTTGAAATTTTTCAATTCGTTTTGTTTTTGATGGTAAGATATATAAATTCCCAGCGCTCTAATTGGCTCCTTTGGCCAGAAGAATTGAAAAGGCTCATCAACCTTGTGCCTCCAGGGGCCTAGCCACAAGGCTTTAGTTTTGGATGGGTTTAATCTCAGACCGGAGACAACACCAAAGTTATTTAGCACTTGGATAGCATTTTTAACCGATTCGCAGCTGCCACATAAAAGTGAGGTAGCGTCAGCGAACTATCGCCAAAATTAAAGAGGGCAAGCGTCTTTTGAATAAATTTCCATTCAATGGTATCAAATGTCTTCTTGAAATCCAGTTGGAGGAGGATCCCAGGGATATTTTGGGCTACGGTTTGCTCTAAGATGTCGTTAATTAGCCTGATATTTTGGCCGATATATCTATCCTTTATAAATCCAGTTTGATCCGGATTGATAAGAAGTTTTAGTACCCTTTCGAATCTTTTGGCTATTGCTTTGGACGCGATTTTGTAGTCCAGATTTAGTAAAGTAATCGGCCGCCAATTTGTTAGGTGTAGTAAATCTGAGTCCTTTCGGTATGAGAATGATAGTGCCTCAGCGCTGGGATATTGACATTTCTCCTTCTCTATAAGCCACATTAGTAGAATTCTACTAGTATACTAATACAAATGCTGTAATCTGATTGGCTGAGCCATTGCACACTATCAGCCATTAGTGTGCAGTGGCTGGAACTCGCCTACTAAATGGCGACGTTCTTCCGTTTTGCTTAAGTTTAGTAGGAAAATTTTGATGAAAATGGGTAATTAAAATCCTGATATTTAAAGACTAAACGAAGGACATCTACGGTTTCTTGACTTTAAAAAAGTTGAAATTATCGAAAAAAAAAAATGATGCGCGTGCGTACACACTTCAATGTTAAATGCCAATTCAATCCGGGCGATCTTTTTAAGGCTCAAAGTTTAATAATACGTCGAGAAATAATTGGAAACCGTTATTTGAAGTAAACTTTAGAAAGAATTCTACTAAAACAATTAGATTATTCGCTCTCGATTTCTATGAGGTGATAGTTGATTCGGCCTTCGGCCTCATCAACTATCACCTTATAGAAATCTCGAGCTCATAATCTAATTGTTAATTATAGCAATTGATTAGATCCTCACTCAGTAGGTCGAAGAAACAATCATAGAACTCCCAGGTAAAACCGTCTTCACCTGGTGATTTTCCACTGGAAAAGGTTTTTAAGACGAAATCCGATAGAAGATGGAGCAATTTCAGGTTTTAGTGGACAAAAATCTGTACCAGAGTAATTTTAAATATTTTACAGTCATTTTTACATTTTTTTAAAGCTAAATACATAAATAATTGCCTGAAATAACACCGAAAAATAATTTCCCACGGGAACGAGAGAAAATAAATTTCAAAGTTCAGTGATTTTGTGGAAACACAGGCAAAATTCCATCATCAGTTTCATTTCACCAAAACTTTTAAGCGTTTCATACGAAGTTCAACATTCGTTTTCGACGTTTGGTGTTGCTAGAAATGAATTGTTTTGAGAAGATAATTAAAAGAGCCCTACAGAAGTTTGCAATACAATGTAAATAATCTTGGTACAAGATTTTTGTCCACTTGTTACTCCAACGGCTGGCGCATTCCGTCTTAAAACTTCTTTACATTCCTCCAGAGTAATTTCCCCTTCTAACTTCTCTTTTTCTACGTCTTGCAGCTTAGGTATTTCCAAGTTTTGAACGAAATTTTGAAACCGGTCATCTTCAGTTTCACCATTTGAAGTGTAGAGATCTCTATCGAAGCTTTCGATTTCTTTCATTATTTCATCGGCTTTGTGCAGATGTTTTCCGTTCGAGAGTTCTAGTTCTGCTATTTTTTTTCTGCTGTAGTTTCTCTTTTCTAGATCAAAGAAATATGTCGTAGGTTTCTCACCCTTTTCCGTCCACCTGGTTTTGGAGCGTAGCATTAAAGTGCCCCTGCGACGAAATTTCACATTTCTTTTTCCCACTTTTTTTTAAGCAGAATAACTTACCATCATGTACGAAGTTTTCCAGCCACTGCACACTAATGCTGATAGTGTGCAATGGCTCAGCCATCAGATTACAGCATTTGTATTAGTATACTAGTAGAATCTACTAATGTGGCTTATAGAGAAGGAGAAATGTCAATATCCCAGCGCTGAGGCACTATCATTCTCATACCGAAAGGACTCAGATTTACTACACCTAACAAATTGGCGGCCGATTACTTTAACTAAATCTGGACTACAAAATCGCGTCCAAAGCAATAGCCAAAAGATTCGAAAGGGTACTAAAACTTCTTATCAATCCGGATCAAACTGGATTTATAAAAGGATAGATATATCGGCCAAAATATCAGGCTAATTAACGACATCTTAGAGCAAACCGTAGCCCAAATATCCCTGGGATCCTCCTCCAACTGGATTTCAAGAAGACATTTGATACCATTGAATGGAAATTTATTCAAAAGACGCTTGCCCTCTTTAATTTTGGCGATAGTTCGCTGACGCTACCTCACTTTTATGTGGCAGCTGCGAATCGGTTAAAAATGCTATCCAAGTGCTAAATAACTTTGGTGTTGTCTCCGGTCTGAGATTAAACCCATCCAAAACTAAAGCCTTGTGGCTAGGCCCCTGGAGGCACAAGGTGATGAGCCTTTTCAATTCTTCTGGCCAAAGGAGCCAATTAGAGCGCTGGGAATTTATATATCTTACCATCAAAAACAAAAACGAATTGAAAAATTTCAAAGCAAAAGTGGATAAGCTAAGCACTATTCTTGACATCTGGCAATCTCGCAACCTTACCTTGTTGGGAAGAATTCTTAAACAAAATGTCTTGGAATTTCACAGCTGGTGTACTCAATATCGATCCTTGATACTCCTTCTGAATATATCAAAGCCACTAACTCGCTTCTTTTTAAGTTTATTTGAAAAAAAAAAGCAAGACAAAATTAAACGAAAAATAATGTCTCTTGATTATAGTCACGGAGGTTTGCGCGCGCCAAATATTGAGTTAATGTCTAAGTCACTAAAACTTGCCTGGATCTCTAGACTATTAAAAAATGAGCAACCTTGGGAGCAAGCCTGGAAGACGATTCCAAATTACTTTCTGAATAAATATGGTGGCCTGAACGTTTTGTTAAAATACAATTACAATGAAAAATTTCTGAAGCAAACCAACTTGCCGCATTTCTACAAGTCAATGCTACAACATTTTCTGGAGCTTAGGGTAGCCTACAATTGTGCTATTGGCCAAGATTTGGTATTATTTAATAACAAAGAAATCTTAATTGAAAACCAGACCATATTTTATAAAGAATGGTTACAGAAAGGAATCTTCCTTGTTCAGGATCTTTTACACGAAAATGGTCAACTTGAGGAGTTCATCCAATGGTATGATGTTGAATGCAATTTTCTAAATTATATGCAAGTTGTTTCCGCAATTCCTAAGCACCTTCTCGATAAAGCAAAAGAAAAACAAGTAGACAAGCGCACCTTTCTTGCGGAGAGTGCATTCCAACTCTCTCCAAATACCACCATAGATTTGCACAAAATGAAAAACAGAGACTACTATAGGCTTCTCATAAACAAAGACGATGTAGAGATAAAGGCACGCCCAAAATGGGCACGCGACCTACAAGCGGTAGACCTTAATTTAGACACCTTTTTTAATCGTGTTAAAACTGTCTATAAAAATAACAAGCTTAAAGAATTTTACTTTAAACTGCTCCACAGAATAGTGATGACTAAAAAAGAGCTTTCCTTCTACGGTATGGAATCAGACATGCTGTGTTTATTATGCCAAGAACCCGACTCAATAAGTCACACTTTCGTAAACTGTCACTGGTCAAAACACTTCTTTTCTGAAGTCATCAAGTGGGTTAATAAAGAAGATGGCACCACTTTCTCGCCTTCTCCTCTTGAAATACTGTTTGGTTTGGAGCAAAAGGACTATCCCCAAGTCGCTAACAAGTCAATAATAAAATTTAATTTCACACTGTTATTCGCCAAGTATTATCTATATACACAAAAATTACTTAAAAAGGAAATAAACATGAAAGAATTCACTAGAAAGCTCACTTCTAAACTTCAAATCGAAAAGTTATTT
>JAHPZR010049089.1:2500-36785 GCA_019787425.1 Platygyra sinensis | reverse complement strand
GCATGGGACTGAGAATCGATCAATTAAACAACAGTGATTGTCATTGATTACTCCATTTTACCAGTTGGGATGTTCCAGTAGTCATCAATCACTTTATTACAGTGACATTGGTTATTTGTTTAACATGTTCACTTTAAGACACATCTATGGTGTCCCTTTGTATGTTGTATTTTAACAACAGTGTTTAACCCTACTTAAAAAACGTCTACAGAACAGAAAACAACAGAAACATAACGAGAAATTTAAATGACAGAACAGTATCTGGGATCAAAAAACCCTGCTCCTTCTTCATTTCAATTTGTGTTTTTTTTAATTTTTTGTGTTCGTTTTTGCCGATTGCCCACTTGTTTTAGAAAGGACCAGTAAGAAAGCAGTAACTTTGATTCTTACGTGGCATAAAAGGATCACCAAATGACGAAAAACCTTTTTACCCTTCCTAGAAAACACGGGAAATCAGAATTTTTTAAGACCTCTTTCTTCTCTTGAACAGCTTTGCAGACACCAAAACTAAAATTGTCATGCCTAAAACAGCTGCTGAAAAGATTCACGAAGGATCAAAACTGACGGTACAGCTGAAGCCATGCAATCTATGACAATGACCTTCTAAAACACCTCAAAGCAAATACATCTAGTGAAGGGAATAACAATATCATCCCAATACAAATATACATTTATTTTGTCCTCCAAAGGACACCATTCACTACACAATGGAGCAAAGACTAAGCACAAATGATGATTTGGAGAAATCACCTCTTACCATCACAACCAGAACTCAACACACCAACAAGAACAACATTTGTCACGACATCCATCCATCAGTGCGAGAATAGAAAGACTTCCATGAATAACTGGGTTACAATACAAAACCAATGCAGTGTGCAATCTTATTAGTAGGCTACGTTTTTTAGTCTTTGACCCAGGATATTTATTCTGATGCAAAATGAAATCATTGTAGAGTCATACTGACCCAAAAAGCAAACAAATAAAAACCAAAAAAAAGTTACCTCATATATAAGTATTTCCAGAGCAGCAGGCAATAATAGAAGAAAATTTAAACAAACAGATCTGCGTTTACAGACCTGAAATGAGTGCCAGAAATGACTGGCATTTCAGACTACATGTCAAGCATTCCAAGCAATTCCGAGAGAGACTGGAGCTTATATTACGTTGCTTTGCCGATCGATTCACACCTTTCGTTTGTTGACTTCATTCTTTTGTTTACGTTTCACTATGAAACGACAACAAAGGCTAAGTTTATTTTTTACGCAAAAGAGAATGGCAATTGAAACTGAAAATCTAGCAGATGAAGCTGGAGAAGTCAGCTCAGTTCTAAGATTATATGACTGTTTATTGTAATAAACGAATCAAAACAGTGAAAAGCATCAATACTATAACATACTGGTTTGGATGACGTCAGAGTTTCAAAAACGGTCAAACCTCCGGTTGTGGTCGTTCTGACCACCTCTCCTCAGTGACCAGTTTTTCAGAAACCAAAAGTTTCCAAGTCAAATCACTGACCACTTTGAGAGCTGGAAGTTTGAAATTTTCTTGTTTTTAACTTCCATTAAGTGACCACAGGACAGATACATGTAATAGAGCAGAAATTGGACAATAAGTTGTTGTAACATCATCATATTCCTGGGTAGTACAAGAGATGGAAATTTTCTCAACGGAAAGTACCAGATTTTTTTTCACCTGACCTTTCATATGAATAAGACATTTAAACATGGGTTAGTCTCTGCAGTTATCATTTGCTAATTAAATATGGCAAAATTTTGATCCAAACTGGTCTGAGCTCTAATAAGCAACCACCTAGACTTGACGTTGGGTGGTTGATTACAGGAGGTTCAACTGTAGTTTGACCCAGACCATTATTTGAAATGACCCAATTTAGAATGTCATGTGGGACATATAACTCACTTTAGCTAATTTCTAGATTGAACACTGCAATAGCTGGTAAACACCATCTATACAAAACCTTCAACCATATCATACAAGAGAGAAATGTCCCAAAGATGCACTTGTGAAAACCTAGTGAAAGGCTAAAATGTATTGCAATCACAATTCACAAGGGGAGTCTGCATCAGTGACAATCAATGACATTTGAAAGATTATGGATTGGCCATTGATTGACCGATGCCAACACTGAACCAGGCTTTTTTTTTTTTGTATTTGTTATCATATGTAAACTTACCAATGCAGCAGTCTTAAAAGTTACATTCATGACCTAGTAAAAAGGATGTGTACAAAAGGCTATACATCATAAGCCTCTGCACACAATCTGTACCTATGCTACAGAAGTAACAATTTTAGTTACTGTACAACCATTGTACTCCATTCTAGATTCCAAGATTTATGAACTTCTGTTACAGAATGCCCACGATACTCATTTATTCACCACTGAGACCCCTGATTTAAAAACAACTCACCATACAAGAGCAAGAATTTGCGCTACAGCAAAAACTGCTGTTAACAGTGTGCTCTTTACCTGGAAGAAAAATTTAAAAGCACCTTTGTAAAACTTCATATAGAATGAGAGAAAGTTGTAATAACACTAACTAATTACAATTATTAAACATTCTGACTTAAGGTATCATGGTAGGTGCATTTTTATGAAAAATGCGAAAAATCTTTTTTTCGCTGTTCAAATTGAAAAGACTGAGAAAAATAATTTGCAAAAAGAATGGAGAAAAAAAGCTTTTTTACTTTTTACGATAAAGAGAGAAACTATTTTTGAATCTCATGAAATCTCTTACGGCGCATTGACAGCTCTAACCAAAATTCACCGCCAGTTGTCACATCTAATGCAAATTGCGGTGTGATATTTTATTTGCGTACGCGAACCGTTCTCGATCTGGTTGTTTCATCGCAAGTTAAGCTTTTGTTCTTGTCAAATTTTCTTTTTGTCAGGACGAATACCCGCAAGAAAATTTCTTGCCCATTTTCGTCTCCGAAGAAGTCGAAGAGGTGAAAATCTGGTGGAACCAGCAAGTTCAGCGTCGAACAAGATCTTTGACTCCTGATCTGAGGGGCGACTATGGGCCGCATTGTTTTAAACTAAGAAGAATTATTGAAGGAACTCAAGGACACAAGTCCCACCAATGAAGCTGAAGGTCAAAATACAACTAGTGCTAGTTGCACAAAATTGCTGGAGAACGGACGCAATTCTGAAACTTCTAAAGCAAGAGATCGAGTCAAGCACAGATGTAGATGTAGCATGATGTAGACGATGTAGACCTCGAAATTTCCTCTTTTTGGCTTCACGAGGCATACATGGTTTCAGAAAATGTATGGAGAACGAAGAAGTCTAAACTCCAACAACATAATACCAATGCCGCGGACAAAATAAATACAAATCTGTTTAAACGTAAGTAGCTTTTCACTTCTCAGACGATTTCAAAGACCTCTGTTTATTTCAAGTTGTCAGGACCCATTGTTTTGGTAAACTGACCCATGCCGACATTTGTCAACGCGGAGGGGATTTTTAACACCTAATCATACCCATCTCGCAAAAGGTTTTTCGTCTTTTTCTCGATAAAACAAAACTGCATATAAGGATGAACATTTTTAGTTCGTTTACGCATGTCTTCCAATGGAATTGGCTGAAAAATCAGCAGGTATGTTCCCTATTACCTCCTTCGAAAAAGGGTGTCGGGCTTTGTTTAATTTCTCCTCCGTTTCAGAGTTATGGCCTCTTTAGTGGAAGGAAACACCCGCGTTCAGAATATCAAACTTTAGGATGGTGTAGAAAAAAAACCAAACCACATCTGGAAAATCGCAGACACCCTTTTTGAGAGTGATGTGTAAGAAAACATTTCCGATGTTAATCACGCCACTCCGATAATTCACGCGCGGAAGCGAACCAGTTTAAGCAAAGCAGTGTTTCTGGGTATTTCTTTTCATAGCACTGCAACAATAACTTTTTAGAAAATTTCAAACATATGATTGTATTCTATAACTATTAAGCTTTCAGAAAATGTATAGGTTGATGGGGTTTTCTTTCAGAGCACCAGCGTAAGAGCGCGATTTCCAAACACTGTCAATCCACCTACCATGATACCTTAATGAACTACATGTACTGGGTGTTAAAATTGAGCATTTCTTACAGAACTGATCATCTTAAAAATTGTTTGCCACTTCTCAGGTATGCACTTTAAACTCATTGCTAGTTTATGAGCTTGGGAAAGGCTTAGGAACGGTGGAGCTGAGATATGAGCCTCAAGGAAAGCATGCAGGTATCCATGGTGATGGCAACCCTGAGAGCAGTAACCACCAGGCACCGTCACACTGACAGAATCAGTGGAGATACTTACCACCCAAAAAACTTGCCATCACCAGTGAAATTGAGGGATGTGAGGGAGCAAAAGCATCCTACAGGTACAAATGGCGCTCAAAGCAAACTGCAAGTTTTCACACAGATGGCAAGCAAAACATGTACATTCTGTAAGCTCTGCAGAACTCCATACGAGACCCAACAGAGAGTTAAAACACAATGTAATAACGATGTCATATTCAAAATTTAAGTTCTATGCTTACAATCATAGCCATGTAAAGGGTAGCAAACATTGATCCAAAGTAAGCAGCAGTGAAAGGAAGTCTTTCAAGTGAACACAAATGCTTGACATGATTAACAGGACCCCAAAGTAATGAAAAACTGAAACAAAACAGAAAAGAATATGCTGTGAACAAAAATCACAAATCAATAAACATACATGTACATGTACCTTTTTCTAAGTTTTATACTCTGATAGAACATAGGTTTTTGACCAATTGGAGTGAGTGCAGGGTCCTATCTATATTATAAAGTACTGTAACTTGTCATTAAGAGCTGTAACCCATAACACCTGTTAGGGCTGAATATGCTTGACTTTCCCTTAATACTACAGGTGAAATTGCCTGTTGTTTATAGGATTCACCCAAAAAGTAACATCTTTGCAAGTGAATAATTATGACAGCTAATCTTATTTGAACTGCAGAGAATCAATATCAAACAACTTTGTCACCCTGTCATTAGTTTTCTGAAATTATAATTGTTGATAATTCATGTGCAACATTTACTTTGGCTGACAGCAATTCACAACAAGTATATGTAATGTTGTGTGCACAGAGTTGAATACCAAAGATTAAGACAGCGGCTGCAGCTGTAGCTTAATGGAACATACATGAAAACAGAGGTCAAACATACCCCTTTTTATTAAGACAAACACAATGTACATGTACACTGTACACTAGTGTTTATGGTTACTGTAACTGAAAAACATTTTGTTCAAAACATTTGGGTATGAGCACTGTCCAAAATTATGAGTATCAGTCTTTTCATAAGTGTCCCAAGTGATCAGACATTCTACACACAACTATGTCATTATTTTGAAAATGGTGAAACATTGCTCAAAGATCTCTCTTGTGACATGTTATTGCCTTGGAAGTCAATGGGCTCTGAATGTTTATGTTGTCTTGATTACTTTATCAAACTTGAAAATGTTGAAAAACTGGTAATTGTGAAGAACAGATCCCAAAAAAACTTGCCAGCTGAGTGTTGCCAACACATTTTGACAGAAGCACAGAGCAACAGTAGGGGACACACATCCAACAGACGTCCGACAGACAGACAACAGTCATTATGATGTCGGTAAGATGTCAGTAAGTTGTCAGTAATATGCTAGGGTAACCTGTTGGTAACCTGTCAGCCAACAGATTTTTTTGGGAAGCTCTTCTTCACAATTACTGAAAAACTATTATTAAGCAAAAATCATATTATTACAATTTATGCATATGACAAGAGGACAAAAGAATTGAATGACTTCAGTTGATACTGAGTTATTATACTGTACATATATGGTATATATCACTATCACAGTACCTTCCTATTGTAAACAGACTTCCCATTGTGTACAGGAGAACAAATTTCCTTGCCTTTAATAACATGACAGGTGCAATAAAGCCAGCCTAAAGTAAACCATTAATTATGAGTGTTTATAACAAAAAAAGCAAACATTTCATATCACATATGGAATTTCTTTTGATTATTACAGTTGCTTTTAAACTAGAGAATCCATAGTATAAATATCTGAGGTTTAACCTTCTTATACTCACCCACATCAATGGTACTTTTGGTTTATACATAATCACAGTTAAGATGGTTAAAACATTCTAGAAAGTAACTGCTACATTCATTGCTGATCCCAAGCAGAATTTGATTCTTTAATTGATGCATTGAGTGTCCAAAAGATTCAACTCATGAGAGGCTGCAGTACATGTACATTAGATTTTTTTTATTTGTAAAACATGATGGTGAAGCAACATAATGATAACACCTGGAGTTGTGGTTGGTTAAAACTAAAACTGAACACCTTATGTTATTTTTTTCCAAAATAGACTTTTAAATTTCAATTTTGATTTTGCATGTACAGAGGCTTGCTGAAATAAGGGTACATGTAGGAAAAACATTAATTAGAATAGTACACAATGTATTAAAAATTATAGCCTAAAGGAAGTTATTATAAAAGTCATCATCAACTGGAAATATATACAGTGACACCCCATTAATACAGTCATGAAAATTTGGCTGTATCAATGGAGTGGCCATATTATGGGGTAGGGTCAAATTTCAAAGGATATTAAAGCTGATTTCCAGTCCGTACTGCGCACTCTCGAGAGTTTGTTTACATTTTTTGTTTTGTTTCATGTAAGACGTCACGAAATGTGAACATTTCGCAACTACTTACATGAAGTAAATTCGAAGTTTAAAAACAACCGCCGTTATGGATGCAAAGCGGTCAAAGCTTAATGCTTTGTTCTTTCTCATATCACTTGATGAAACAACTTTGCAGCTGTAAAACTCAATGAAACTGTTGGAAAAATAATTTGAAAGGCCTCAAAGATAAGGTATGTGGTTTTTAACGAATAACATCGATTCACATTCCATTGAGTGCGCCGTTATAATGTTTATAAACATGAGGGCACTGAGACTGCGCAGTACGGACTGGAAATCATCTATAATATATCATGGTTTCACTTCTGACAACTTCAAACAACTTTACTTTAACCAATTACTCCCTAAGAGTACCAAATATCAGAAGTTTGCGAACATTTCTGATTTGAGAAATTTTTATGAATTTTTGCCATGAGAATTGTCTTGTAAAGATCTGCTCATTGAAGGCATAAAATTGTGATGCCCTCCATCTATAACATGATTGCCCACCCCCATAATTTTGCTATTTCTTTTCTGAGATGCACATGGAATGCAAGACTTGTTTCACATCAAGCTCTGCACTAAATAAGCTATAGTTCAGGGGGAACACCTATGATATTTGGGAATTGATATCTGCTGCAAACTGTTCAGTTTCACATTTTAAACAATTTCTCTCAAAATGACTACCTCCTTCATAGCTACTGATGTCAGTTCTTAAATAAGCTGATTAGTGGCTTTCAAATGGTATGTAGTACACAGGAAGAGAGTCTTAATTCGCCCAGTTAGAAAAAAAACTGCCACTGTACGTAGTTTTATAGTTTTTTAAAAAATTGAAACCTCAATCAATACATACAATCCTAACAATGGAAAGATGAACATATGCTTCTGTAATTGGTTTAAGCAGTCATATAAACAGAGTAAAATTATCAAAGTATTATACCGGTTGGGATTTCAGAGTGTAGCCATTAGCTGTAGTGGGGTGGCCGCACTAATGGGATTTTCTGACCAATAAAATGTATGTGAGTTTTGCAGACAAAAAATGGTGGCCATAATAACATGATGACTGTATTAATAAGGCAGCCATTAGGTGGGGTTTCACTGTACAAATTTCAATCATCAATTAAAGACATGATACATATGAAATATAAATGGCACAAAAGAAAGCTGTTTGCAAGAGATAATACCACTGATAAACACTCATTTCACACTTTATTTGCCAAGTTAATATCTTGTGTTGTTCAAGAGATTTTGGGGTGATCTGTAACATAAGAGGTTTGATCCACAATCTAGTTGGATCAGTTTAAATTTTAAGATCTTGTTTATTAGAATGTACCACACAATGGTAACCATTTGAAGTTTAATCTGTTGCTTGAAAGACCTCTGGTTGCTGTCTGTTGGTTTAAAGGTAGACTGCAGGTAGTCCCTCTTTCGCTTACTTTGTTGAGCAAGACACAAAAGAAAACTGCAAGGAAAAAATGGCCATGGGAAATCGTGGGGGCGAGAAACGTATAAAACAAGGGACTACTACCTAAGCCAGGGAGTTTAAGTTATGCGTTACTCTGACAATGCAAAAATATGATTTGCTTATATTGGGATTGTTGACAACACATTGTCAACATTCGAGATATATGTGACGTCTTAATATTTATCTGGCTTTCTGCAATAGAAAGCTTTGGAACCTAGTAAATTAAAGTGTTGGAATCTTGCTTCACAAGTCATGATGGTCTTGTGACTCTGCCAACAGGCTTTGGAAAGATCTAAATTTATCAAGTTGTCTGGTAAAGCTTTCCACCTTGAGCCTGACTGCAAGCATGTTAATGATTATGCCATTCAATTGCATTATCCAAGATTAATTGAGTGAATGTGAATTGACTGAGCTTGGCCTTTCTGCCATCGATTTGAAAGATTTAACCAGATTTTCACTTGAAACCAAACATTCACCTGAAACTTTCCACTGCTGTCAGCAAACATGCATGTATCACAGCTGTCAGATAATCTGCTATGTAATGTAAATTCTCGGTTGAAACTCTGCATTTGAAGTTTTTGCAATATTTTTTAGATTTACACCTACAAAGCAAAAGTCTTCATGATGCTTCTTTTGCCGTCCTCTTTATAAAACTTCTTCAATTGACAGTGTTGCTGAATGAACACTGAACAAAAATATACTTCCCATGGCATGTTTTCACCTCGCTACTTGAACAGTAGAGTAGACCAATTTCATTCAGGATATCGATCTCCTGGGGTTATTAACAACAGGTGATAATAAGAGGATGTCAAGATGAGAAATAATCACTTGGCCATGAAAGGTCAAACTCCCTGGCTGAGGTGGTAGTCCCTCCTTTCACCAGATCCTCGCCTCCAGGATTTTGTGGGGCCATTTTTTTTCTCGCAGTTGTCTTTTGCATTATGCACAACAAACTAAGTGAAAGAGGGATTAACTTGTGGTCTACTTTAAAGATAAAAAACTTACATTTTCACATTTACCAGCAACAGCGCTCCAAGCTCACTTTTTCAAAAAGTCGCCTTTTGGCGACCTTTAACTGTAAAATGGTCGCCATCACCCGACTTTCACCAGAATTTTGGTCGCCAAAAATTTTTTCCACTCGCCATCGCGACCAAAATGGTCGCAACTTGGAGCGCTGAGCAATCTATTGCCCAACTGGCAGTAGCTTGTCAGTTAAGCCAGTCAGTAACCTGGTGGCCATTACAGTCAGCCGATAGACTGATTCAAGAGCTTGTTACTGTGTTAAAAACTTACCATTACAAAACAGAAAATTCCCAACAAGAGGAAAAGAAAGAATCCCATGATTCTCTGAGTTCGAGACTGCCAAAATATAAATGAAATATTAAAATACAAATTGATTCAAGTTATACATACATGTATCATCAACACAGAAGATCATGACAAATTTACATGCATAATGGGGAACATATGTGTATGTCCAGGGGTAGTCACTTGATAAATTGTATAAATCATATCAAAAATCAACAGTTGCAATCAATCAGTCAAAATCAGTCATCGATTGACAGCAGTTGAATTACAGAAAACCTTTTGCCCTAGAGATGCACATAATTGCTGAAAAAATGTCTGCAAGAACCATGACATTTGACCAACTCTTGTGAGACTCTAAGGTTTTGGAGGACTAGCATTTAATTTAATTCTTTATTATTTTGCACTATTAAGGGCATTAAATACATTTTATAAGGTAAAGTAATGAAAATAGCACAAATTTAGAATATTGAGCCGTAAAGAAATAAAATTCATATGCGAGGGCTTTTAAAGTAGCAAGTACTGTAAAGAGCTTTCTGGTAAATGGCAGTATAAAAAACTAAGTCAGATAAGGGGAAAGCTAGACCTCCAAACACTAACATTACAATATACATACATGTATACTACATTATACACTTAGGGCTGGTTTACATGGGTCTGGACAAATATTTTCATGGACAAAACTTGTATGGTTCCATCTTGCAATAAAGTGCCTATGAAATGAAATTTTCGCCTACTTTTTTATTCTAAAATATTGAAGTCTATGATCCTCTGATTCGTAATTTTCGAGTTTGGGCTTCAGACAAGCGTGCATGAATTTTTTCTTGAGCTTCAAAGTTGGCCAATTCGAGTCAAAATGTGCGACATTCTGTGCACGATCAAAATATGCAAATTAGTACAGTTGACGTCATAAGATGTGTAAAACCTTAGAGCCATCAAAACATCTGAGAGGAATAAGCGAAGGAGTGGGAATTTTTCGTTACTGGAGGGCCTGTTTTAGCGAGCTGCAAAACACCACTTACACAGAAGGCACTGTCTTGTTATATTTTCGAAAGCCGAAGACAGAACAGCACATTGTTAGTGATTTGTTTGGATACACCAGCCCAACTGCAAAGCGACGAATGCATCCATGTTGTTCCCTCCATTTCGAACAAAGTTTCTATCGGCAGCTTTTAAACAGTACAGGTCCTCTGCAATGGAAATGTCTCAATAAAGATTTAGTGGTGGTACTCTTGAGTCTTCACACGAACAGGAACAAACTGAAAGGGAGCGAAGATTTCATTTGAAATAATATTCGCTTCACAACATTGCGATTTGTGTAATTTTCAAGGCACGCATGATTTCGGATGATGATTTGTTGCAGACTTGTAGCATAACATTTATGTTATCAGGGATGAGGATATGTTAGCACGATAATCCTAATGCAAGAATGCAATAGCAATTATAGGAAAATTTGTTTCAACAGAGCTTTTATAATAACTCAGAGCCGAAAAATATAACAAATCTGTGTTTGCCTTGGGTTGCTTCAAGACGTCTAGTTTACCATTCATCAAGATGTTGATATAGGTAGGATCTACACTGCATTTGAATCGTGTTTGGTTTGCCTCATACACTGTAGTTTACCAATTTAAGCCTGTTTCCTTGTTTTCGAATCGAGATTCTAAGGTCGCAAAGCACGTACCATCTTCGTCCTCCTCATCTTCCTCCGTCACATCTACTTCTTCAACGACCTGACTCAGTAGCGCTGAACGATTGAATAAAAAGAGCCTTACCCTTCTACTGCTAGTTGCAGCGACTCAACATCACACAAAGATGATGTGTTACTGGATAATTAAACCGCGCAGCCGGAGGCTGGGCGGTTTCTTGCTCTGCCTTCGGTTTTTTTTTTTTTTTTTTTTTTTTTTTAGTCATGTCGGTGACTATATCCAAACCTCCGCGGATGATGTCATTATCAGCCAATTACAGGCCATTTCTCAGTTCTTTTCGTCATATCCCCCCTCAGGAGGGTTTTGTCAAGTTAGCGAATTAACTGTTTCAACAAAAGAATGGCCGCCGATGGGAAAAATGTTTATTTGGTCAATCTTGGGCCAAAATCCTTCGGCGATGGGCGCAGGACATTTGCAAGGATAAAGCATCTAATTTGGTACCAGCTGCTGGCTCCTAAGGCTGAAATTATCCAGAGTTAAGCTGTATTTTCGTTTTGCGTGCGAAACAGAAGATTTCGTAATCTGGAATTTTGGTTTCTGTTTACTTTCGAAGGGAATATTCAATGCGCTATAAAGGTATTACTTCTGGCCATGGATCACGCTGACGGTGATAAATGTAAGATCGTGTTTACTTCGCCAGAAGCTATGATGGAATTTTCTGGGGAAAAAAGTTAAAACTTAGCCTTTTATCATGTTTTAAAGCGCTCGTCATAAACCCTTTTAACATATGTAAATTGATAGTCGTTTGAAAGGTCAAGGTATTTTTTCCTCAGACATAAACAGAATTCTCCGATTACAAGTCACGCTAGCCCGCTTCAGGCAAAGAATGTTTCCATATCTCAAACTGCCCTCTCCCTATTCACGTAGACTCGCATGAAATTTCTAAGTTTCTTGACACAGAGACTTAGTTTCTGCTCAACAAATGTTGTCAAAGTGCAAGTCTCTTCAATTTTAAAGGGAAAAAAAAATTAAAAACTTTCGTTAAGGAGGTGGATTTGAACCCGGGACGCCAGCTCAGCAGTCTTCCACTCTATCCACTAAACCACCAAGAATACACTACAAACAGGAGGTTTAATTTAAGTACCTAATCGGAAACCCGAACGCTATAAAGAAGCTAACCATTAACCCTCTGCATTAACCCTAACCCTAATCAGTATTTTCAGTGCTTAGGCCTATAGTCAGTATTTACTTTGTGTACGCATCACAAGGTATCCAAGGGTGGTTTGAGATATGGGAACAAGTCCTAACCATCTTTTAAATTGTTTCCGGGTAATGTTTTCTCGCAAAACGTTGTTGCTAAATCTTACGTAATATTTTTGTGAGCGAAAAAGAGTTAAAAAAGCGCGGTTTTAATTTTTTTTAAAATTCTTGTTCATCATCTGAGGACTTTTTCCACTGAATAAAACCGGCAAAAGGACGGCTCAGTGAGTGCTAACATTATTGGAAATACACTCACTCGAAGTAAAGCATTTTAAATTTACACACCTTTTGAAGTCACTAGTCCCAGGCCTCAGAAAATGACAATTGCACTTTTTGCCAACTTTGAAGGGATAGAAAAATTGTTTTTTGCACCAGACCAGAGCTTAAATTCAAAAATTATGAATCAGTGCAACATAGACTTTTCTGGAATAAAAAAGGGGGCAAAAATTTCATTTCATAGACACTTTAACACAGAACCAGTGGAACTGGACGAATTTTTGAATGGCAAAGTGAGCAAGTTTGGGGCTTGAAAAAAGCAGGTCCCAAACTTACACACTTAGCAATTCAAACATTCGACCAGTTCCACTGGTCCCTTGTAAACCCAAGGTGGAACCATGCAAATTTTTTGTAACAAGAAAACACTGACCCCCAGTCCACGGACTCCCACTACAGACCAGGTCCATGGACCATCCTCATAGACCCCTCTACAGACCACCCACCAAATAAAAACAAAAACAAAAACAAAAATTTCATTTACTGCTTGTCCAATAGATCACTCATGTCAGCAAAATTTTGTGCGTTATGCTGGTCTATGCTGGGTAAATGTGACAGGCCTGGGTTCAGTCTCAGGCACAAGTTATGTCATTACAGATCATTACGTTTTTGCCATTTTTGTTGCTGCGGCTTTGCCTGAAAAGCTGGGAAGCCTCAGAAATTTGTGACTTCTTTCCTTTTGCCATTTTCTTTGACCCCTTCTCACAGGTTCAAGGGCTCGTCCCAGCCTTCACCCTTCCTCTCTCATCTCACGGCGTGGCCATCAAGAATGAACGGTAGGAACAGATGAATATGAATCAATTTCATTTGTTTTGTTTTTCTGGGCAATTCGTGATTTTAGATGTGATTCTAGGTCACTATAACATGTTTATATTTGAAATTCAAACAGTAGTATCAAGTTGGCACATATCAACAAAGAAGAACTCACAGACTAAGAATAAACTCTATTTGATAAACAGCATACCAATGACGGTAAAATCGGGTCCTTCTCTCCCTTTGCAAACCAATTTCCCCAACCATTTGCTGAGGAAGAATTAGAACTTTGACCATTCAGAGTAGTCCCGGAAGACGAGGAGCCGTTTTTCGATCTGGATCCAAAAGAAGCAAAATCTTTGAGAGCAGATATCTTCCCTTCCAAATCCATATCTCTTTTTGTTTGTTAAAATCGCGGGCTCGGAGAATGACTCAGAAGGCGCTAACTACCAGACTCCTCTCGGTGAAAAATAACTCCATTGGTCAGGCATGTGACATGATGAAACGGAACACAGAAAGGCTGACCGTACGGTTGGGGTTACTGCCCGGGGGGCCCGGGGGTTACTGTTTTGTACTTTCCAATATTTCGTCAGGCACGGCCTGACTTCTTCAGGGACTGTTTATGACTGAGAAAAGACGTTACAATTTAAACAACAACGGTAAAAGCCGTTGTTGTTTAAATTGTAACGTCTTTTCTCAGTTGTATTAAAACAGTCCCTGAAGAAGTCAGGCCGTGCCTGACGAAATATTGGAAAGTACAAAACAGTTAACCCCAACCGTACGGTCAGCCTTTCTGTGTTCAGTTTCTTCAAGCCTTTAAATTTGCTGATCAGAACCCACCAGGTTCCGGTACTTTTGATTTGTCCGTTGGCCCTTTCTAGAGTTTAAAGTTTTTTGTTCATGTCGCATGATGTCGCATGATGTCGCATGATGTCGGGAGGGGTTTTCGGCTGGCAGTCTTAGTATAACTTTTCGAAGATCTTTAATAGTAGGCAGCCTCTATTTTTCTTTCATTTGATCACGTTCTCTACCGTTCCTTTATTTGCCAGATAAAAAAAGTATATACATAATAGGAAGTTTAAAATTCTTTCTCCTGCATCATCGAATTAATTGCTCTTCCAGTTTTTGCATGATGGTTGCCACTCGCATATAGTTTGGATACTTGCCTCTCATGACACAAACAATCCATCGGCAGGGATAATCTGCGTTAACCTGTCAAAATAACGTATTTTCCAACGCACTCCCGCTACCATATGACAACTTATCATCCATGGAAAACTTATGGACTGAGCAACGAATTCCAAGGGACTGCAAGGCACACCTTCCGAACCGAAAGTTATTTTCCCGCGATAAATATGAGGTCACGTCATTGGAATTCATACACAAATTCTGAGATAACCTGTGCCAACCTGTGAAAGCAACGTATTTTTCAATGCGCTCTCAGCTCTTGCTACCATCTGACAACTTGTTATCCGTGGAAAGCTTATGGACTGACCAACTGATTCCAAGGGACTGCAAGGGACAACTTCCGTACCGGAAGAACCGGAAGTTATTTTCCTGCAATAAACATGAGGTGACGTCATTTGAAAGTCAAAGGACAGCATGAACATGCATGGTGGAGGAGATTGGATGTTGAACGCTTTGCAGCCAGCTACCTTTTGACGGAATATTGTACATACGGAAGTGTGAGCTTAGATAGCTTCCTTACTGATTTTTTTCAGTTTTTTTCTGCCTGACTTTCATCATTACACAAATGAAATAAGGGCGATTTTGAGGTCAGGACGTGAACACGTTCAGCGAATGAATGAACGCTGATGAACGTAACCATGAAGCTGGTTGGGTATATTAGGCGTCTCTAAGAGATTCTACCATTCAACATGCAGATTTTCGTCAATTTATTAAACGCAAAGAAGATTGTGGTGGAGGTCAAACCTTTGGATACCGTGGAAACCTTGAAGAATAAGATCTCACAAGCGACAGGACTTCCACTACCTGCGCTATCTCTCTCCGCGCAAAATGGCGCAAAGATCGAAAATGGCCGTCGCATTTATCTTGGAGATTTGATAAAGCCAAACACGCTCATCAATTTGGCATACAAGCAGGATGCTTCATTATCTTCGTTTTATGTCAATGCTGTGACAGGAGCGGGGAGAGTTTTAACTGTAATTCCTGAAGGAGGGAACTCTTCAACTGTCCAGATTTTGAAAAGTAAATTATCCACAATGCTGGATTTACCGTCAGAGAGCTTGTTTCTGCGCCTGATGGATTTGTCTCGTTTCGTGAATATGGGTTTAGTGACATCATTTAACAGTATGGAGGAGTATGGTGTGGCCAGTGGTTCTGTTTTGTACGTGCAAATTCATCCATGGAACGAAGAGTAAGTTTAAAATATAAAGAAAAACAAAAAGGCGAAGTGTACGTGATCTGTTTAATGCAAATTAATCAGTGTGTTATTTTTTAAAGAGTTAAAAAAGCAATTTAGTTTCGTGATGTGGTAAAAAATCTACAGTCTAACAAAAGGAAAAAAATTCTTAGCGTCTCTAATTTATTTCATTAATACAAGAGTAACCATTGGTCTTCTGTCAATCCCCAGTGTCCTCTGGTCCTGCCCTGGTGCATCGAAATATTGAGACAGTTAATCTCAACAACTTTTATCTTTATTTTTATTGGCTTTTTCACTTAAATTTTAATTATGAAATTTTAGTAGTAAATTTTTATGACCGACATGTACATATATATGTACAATTGCGTCTCTGTATACTGCACCTACAGTTTTTGGGATATCAACAATTGAAGGCTTCGGTGGAAAAAGGGCATTAGGTTTTTTACTGAAAAGTGAACTTTGTCAAAAACGCTCCAAATTTCGCATGCAGTTTTGTTTCCGTGTGTCAAACAATGTTCTGCATGTTTTTTCCCTGAAGTTTGCTTCCTTTTTGAGATATTACGTATCAAAAAAACACATTTTTCCAAGGGCATCCTTGGGGACCTTTTGTTGAATGGAAAACAAAAGAAACCGTTTGTTTCGCTAAGCGATCAACTCACTATAATACCTTAAGCTCTTACTACTGCTTCGTTAGCACAAGCGGATGAGGCCCTGAACGGGCCAGATTCGAATTTGTTTTGCCGTGACGCCGGTGCGATACGAGGTCGCTCCATTTTTTTTTTCGCTCTGTTCCTTTTCTTTTTCAAAAATGAAGATATCTATTTTTAAAAAAAATGCGTATATGGCGGGAATCTGGAGAGATTTTTTTATACAGGTTATGTGAGTGAGACAACACGTGAATTTCGATCGAGCGTCAAAGCAAAGAGAAGTGATGCATGATGCAGTACAGCTCTTTCGACTAATATCTTAAGCATTGTTTTTAAGTACCTTGTAGCCTGCCTGGTGGTTGATAGGCATCCTAAAGCCTTGATAACCCGTAAGTCACCAGCATGTTTTAAAGAAGCAAAACATGTTCTGTAACTTCCAACGCAACTGATATCAGCGGCAAGTCAGTTATCAGCGTTCGAAGTCAGGTCGATCCAGGCAGCAACGTCCAAGAGCAGTTCTTGCCCAAGAATAAAACCCTGTCGTGAGTTGTGGCCCATTTGCCAAGCGTTGCTAGCTTCAAAGTTTGGAAAATGAGAACTGCTTTTAGACTTATAAAATTTTTCTTGCATCATCCTCCATGTTTACCTGCGCACGAGGTGTAACAGAACCTTCCCGGCATGCATTTCGATCACGTTCGGCAAGACAAGCCAAGACAAGACAAGACAAGACTCCGTAAATCACAATAATATTTAACTAATTACAGAGCGTGTTTTTTCTCCTTTTTTATTCCAACATAATAATGGCCAACAAGAAGCGATCGATTGATTCAAACATAGATCTGTGATCCAGGTTGCGTTGATTTTACTTCAAATCGGCATGATTTGTAGTGTTTTAAACTTCTGGGATCAGGGGCCATGCAGATGTAAGGAGAGAGACCTGTACGTTGCACAGAAGGGTTAATCTGTTAATCTGTCAGCCCTACATTTTTAAGCTTATACGTTGCAGGCAGTTAAAATGAAATAGAGATCCTTGCTGTGACGCTTTAAAGTGAAATCAACATTTTAACCTATTTAGACCCGAAATCGCCGTTTTCGAGTTTACGTGCTGGGTGAAATGAACAGCTTGCTGGATTTGAAGTGAAATCAACATCCTTGCTGTCATGCCTTAACGTGAAATCGCGTAAAGTGAACACTTGGCTGTAATTTGAGTGAAATTAACGTCTTTGCGGTCGCGTGAAAACGTGAAATCACAATTTTAACGGTTTAAAAAACCTGAAATCAACATTTTTTAAGGTTACATCTTGATTGTTTTCCTTGGCCTAACACTGCACTAACCCTAACGCGTCCTGACCTTAACTCTAACGTTATCCGAAGCGCTAACCCTAACAATGAAACGCTAGCGCTAACCCTAGGCAATAACCCTCACCCTTCAACGCTAACCCTAGTTTCAAACGGTAACACTAAACGTTAACTCGAAGCCTCCTAACCTTGTTCCGTAACCCTAGTTTCAAGCGGTAACCCTATTTCAAGCGGTAACCCTAGTTTCAAGCGGTAGTCCTAAGCGTTAACGCTAAGCCTAACCTTGTTCCGTAACCCTAGTTTCAAGCGGTAACCCTATTTCAAGAGGTAACCCTAGTTTCAAGCGGTAGCCCTAAGCGTTAACTCTAAGCCTAACCTTGTTCCGTAACCCTAACCCTTCAACGCTAGCCCTAGTTTCGAGCGGTAACCCTAACCCTAAGTAAAACCCTAAAGGTTTAAGTCCTTGCGGTGGCGTGATAATGTGAAATCAAAATTTTAAGTCTCTGTAAATGACCTGATATCAACATTGTCTAGCTTGCGCCATCGCGTGAAATTAACATTTGGCTGTAATTTGAGTGAAATCAACTTCTTTGTGGTCGCACGTTAACGTGAAATAAAAGTTTTAACGGTTTTAACCTGACATCAACATTTTTTGAGGTTACACGTTGCAAAAGATCAATATTTTGCTGGATTTTAAGTGAAATTATCATCTTTGCGGTCACGTGCTGACGTGACAACAAATACAGGGTTTTTTTCATACGTAATATCTCTAAAACGAAACAAACATCAGCAAAAAAACATGCAGAACATTGTCTAACGCACCTAAACAAAACTGCATGCGAAATTTGGAGCGTTTTTGATAAATTTCATTTTTGAGTAAAAAACCTAACGCCCTTTTTCCACCGAAGCCTTCAATTATAATCCATCAGCTCATGCGCGATTGGTCTAAACACGTCACGTGACTGAATATCCCCCAGCTAAAACTGGGGGATATCCGAGATTAGTATATACACACTCAGTGATCTTGGTGTTTTAAGCAATCTGATTGGTTCGCTATCTCTGGCTAATGAGCATTATTCACCCCCTACCAAGTGAATAATGCGTAAGCCAAACAAAAATGAAGCATACTTTTGAATAAAGCATACTTTTGATTCACACTGATTTGAACGGTGTTTAAGGACCATTGTTCTAGACTGTCACGAGGTTTTTTCGAAGATTAACTATAGATTTTCCATGTTCAAAGATTCTGTAAATAGTTTCGCGAATTCGCGCATGCTTTGTACAGCTTGCACGTTTTCCATGCATGAATTGAGAGGTCAATTAAATCGATTTTTAATGCTTTCCTTCTGAAATGTTGTTGAGATCACTTCCTGTGTATATACTAAAACAATTATTCTTCTCGATCTCGGTGAATAGTGGCAGAATATTTACCTCGATTTCAAAGAATAATTGTTAATTAGTATCACCCAACTAGTGGACTAATGCAAATCCTGCATTTTGATTGGCTACGCTACTAGGGGTCTAATAGTATTAGTCATCGAGTAGCGAAATTCGCGGGTTTTTCTATCGTTTTTTCCCAAAGCAGATATTTCTTTAACTTGCATTTGCTAACTTTATTATTGCCTTTTTTGTCCGACTAGTTGGGTGATACTAAAACAATTAGACCCTTCGCCCTCAAGGGCCACAGGTCAATAGCCCATTCGGCTTCGCCTCATGGGCTATTGACCCGTAGCCCTTTCAGGCTATGGGTCTAATTGTTAAATATACCCCAATTTTCAAAACTGTGTGCGTTGCGTAAAAGATTCGAAGGATAATAAACACGATAGTCTCCATTTGGGGCAAAAATATGCTTGGATATTTGTCCTTCAGCACTCCAAGCTCACTTTTTCAAAAAGTCGCCTTTTGACAACCTTTAATTGTAAAATGGTTGCCATAAGAAAAAATTCAGTCACCAAAAAGAAAGAAAACCTGAAGGGGAGGACACTTCATGACATATTACACGTCGCCAAAAAAGGGGAAGACACTTCATGACATAGTACACGAAGGGCTAATGCGCCAAACTGCACGTTTTCAACACTTTACTTTGCTACAGTAAGTTTACGCATTCATGTCGAGTTTCTGAACGACGAGACGTGAAAAGAGAAATACAGGTGATACCGCAGCTTGTACTGCTGATTAAATTCTTATTATTGATAATTTTTCCAGCAAGTTTCTCTTTTAATCTGTTGGTCGCCAAATATTTTTTCCACTTGCCATGGCGACGCAGCGTGGAGCGCTGTCCTTGGACATTATCTGTTCCTCGAAGCTCACAGTTTTCCTTGAGCTATGCTCTCGGAAAACTGTTCACTTCTAGGAACAGATAATGTCAGTGGACAAATATCCGAGCATATTTTCGCGCCAAATGGAGACTATTGTTTATTTAATATTATACTAAAACAGTGAATAGTGTTAAACGCGCATGCTGATTGGTTCGTCAAACTCCAGATATCCTGCGCTATTTACCTCCAAGCAACTCAAGAGAAAATGACGTCCCTGGTTGCAGCCATGACAAGTGAAGAAATCATCCAAGTGGAGTTTGCTTAAGCTGCAGGAAAATTGATTGCATTCGTGATAGTATATAATAAAACAACTATTCACCTCAGTGTCAGCGGCTAGCGTTGGATGTTTACCTCGCCGCTTTGCAGCTCAGTGAATATCCACCGCTAGCCACCTCCACTTCGGTGAACAGTAGTTAATTATTATTCATTTCAAATATTTCCCCATTTCTGATTGGTTAAAACCATATGCATAATTCACCATAACCAGCTGCTGTTGACTAAATATTGAACCAATGACGCAAAAGTGCAGCGCGCTGCAAATTATTGAACCAATGACGTCAAAATGACGTCAAAAGTGCAGCCCGCTGCAGATTATTGAACCGTTGACCAAAAAACGCAGGGACGAGGTTGTGTTATTTTTGGTGAGCAGAAAAACAAAGAGCGAACTGGCAAAACTCCTTTAAGAATGGGGAAATATTTTGAATCAATAATAAAGCAATAATTATTAAATTCGGCTTTCATAGGATATGGAGAATTCTGCAGATCTCAGAGGGTATTATCCATAGAGCCTCATTCAATAATAGGCCTTTTGCAACAGTTGGTCACGTGACCGATAATTGCTAAACTTTTAGCTACAGCAAAATGAATTTCAGAGCTGGAAAGAGCATGTTTTAAATAACCAGGACACCAATTTTCAGACCAATGCCGTATAAGGTTGAGATTTAATGACGATTTGAATATTGCAAAAATTAGAAGGTTTTGTATGGAAGCGAGGAAGCTTTGCCCTCCAGAAACCTTTTCTGTTATTAATCACTACCAAAAGAAGCTGCTGGCATATAACCATTGGAGATAGAAAGAAGGGTAAGATATTAGGAAAAATGGAAATTTCTAGGCCCTTACACCGAAAGGCAAAGATTTTATGGCAGCTTGAAAACTTGCAAAATTACAAGGATTTGTATGGAAAACCACTGGAGCGTGACTGGAGGGCAAAGCGACTTCTTCTCATACAAATCCTTCTTATTTTTAACGTCCATAAAAATTCCCCCTTAAAAGATATAAACCTGAAAATTTGCATGTAAGCTTATTTGGAACTGTTCTTTCCATTTCTGATAACATTATGCATTACCAATGATGAATCAGTGTGTTCTTGAAAAACACGTCACGTGACCAACTGTTGCAAAAGGCCTATTGCTAAATATATCTATACGTGTGTTACTGCCAAATATTTTATGGTTTTTGTATTTCCTTTCTAGTCATTAAAGTTTCTTCGTAGTAATCATATGATGGCTTTTGTGGTTATTTTCTACGGGTTTTCCCACGTACGGTAAATGAAACAAAGAAAGCTATTATCCTTTGTATTAGTTAGCAGTTTTACGAACGTGTTCAGGAAAATCATTCAGTTCTAGTCAACGTTTCATCGTGTTAAGATCAAGAAAAGAGTTCAATGATTAACGCTGTGAAATCCCTAACGTGTACACATTAAGTTTTTCCTTTGGCATGTTACTATTTTATAGCCTTTCATGCCAGATTTACGTAGTTTAATTTCTGTTTTCCGAAGTTTACAATAGTTTTGTACATAGTCTAATTTTAGTTTTACTCCATTATTTACTTCTTAGTTTTCAAAACCGCTTCGCTTCACTTTAAACACATCGCTTGGTTAAACGTCTCATCGCTTCGCTTCAATAAACTCTGTTTACACCAATCATCGTAGTGACTTTGTTGTAGCAAACCGCTTGAAGCCCTTAACGAAGTTCTGTCTATTAACATGGAGTTTAACGTGGGATTTACCGATCGTCCTGTGAGTAACATTCCACGCTCACAACATGCAACTCGCGCTTCGCGCTCACCTCACTTTCGCCTCTGTTTGCCAGAAGTACGCAAAAAATTATGCCTGTTCTGCAGGCTAGTATTTATGAAAAACACAATAACTTATGAATTATGGTTCCATAACAGTTCTTAATAGCACATTATTTTGTTCTTGCAAATTATCTGCATGTTAGGGGTACAAAATATGTCCACTGGTGTCTCCTTTTTGAAAATGTATATTTATCTGACTGCATGGCAGCTGTAACAATGCCCACCTTCTAAAGGCTGTTCAGGTGTCAAGTACTTGTAACTTAACAAGAAAAATCCATGAAATCAATTCATGTTGTTTCTTGTTTAGTTATGTCAACTACATGAAGATGTGACGCAGCATTTGTTGATAAATTTTCACTAGTTCTTGAGTAAATATACTCTTCTTTTATGCAGTTGGTTCCATCGGAAAATAACTCGTGACCAGGCAGAACAAGTCATGTCTTCTGCTACCAATGGACAGTTCCTGGTCAAAGAGAGCCTGACCTATCCGGTGATTATGTTCTCTTTGTTTGGTAAGTTTGTCCTTTTTTTTTACTTCTGATACAATGAACAGAAAGTTTAGGATTGAAAAGTTGTTACTTATTTTGATTCACAACACTGGCAATGCTGGATTATTTAACAATTATCCTGCGAAATCACGTTGAATATCGTCTGATACTTAGCCGACGAGGCTGTAGGCCGAGTCGGCTAAAATCAGACGATATTCAGCAAGATTGAGCAGAATAATTGTTTTATTATTCAACAAATTGATAACAAAATTGATTTCCGAGCTCGTAACATTTTAAACCTTTCTGTCTACATTTTTTCACTTCACTTTTTCTTCCCACGTACGAAGCTACGTATATCGCCGGATATCTGTTACCTACGGATGACAGATATTGAGAGCATCATGACCATATTTGGATAGTGTTACAATTTGTTGAATAATAAACACAAATATATTCCATGTTGCCATGCATTTGTTCAATAATTGATCACAGATCAGTGTTAGAAAATAAATGATGACAGCACTTTTTTTAAAATTTTTATTATTACTACTATTTGCAAGACTGCTTTCAAAGATATACAATACTTAACAATTATTCTTTGAAATCGAGGTAAATATTCTGCCACTATTCACCGAGATTGAGAAGAATAATTGTTTTAGTATATACACAGGAAGTGATCTCAACAACATTTCAGAAGGAAACCATTAAAAATCGATTTAATTGGCCTCTCAATTCATGCTCGGAAAACGTGCAAGCTGTACAAAGCATGCGCGAATTCGCGAAAACTATTTACAGAATCTTTGAACATGGAAAATCTATAGTTAATCTTCGAAAAAACCTCGTGACAGTCTAGAATAATGGTCCTTAAACACCGTTCAAATCAGTGTGAATCAAAAGTATGCTTTATTCAAAAGTATGCTCTATTTTTGTTTGGCTTACGCATTATTCACTCGGTAGGGGGTGAATAATGCTCATTAGCCAGAGATAGCGAACCAATCAGATTGCTTAAAACACCAAGATCACTGAGTGTGTATATACTAAACTGCATTACTTACACTACTTGCACTACTTACAACACAGTGCTATATTACGTTTTCTTTCGCTTTTGCATACACAGAAATGAGAAAAAAACGAAAAGAATGCACAAACAGAAAGGGAAGAACTACTTACTACATTTGTACTTTAGTTACACATAACAATAAAATAAAGGTTACAAAAATACTTGTACTTGTTGACTTACTTACTTTTGAACTGTTAAAATAAACATGTTCTTACTTATTGATCTATTCTATTTTCATTTTATTATTTTATCTACTATTTCTAAACATTTTGGAGTTACAAATGTGAACTTTAGGATATGTTTATTTGTGAAACTTTTTCTGTTTCATTTTCGTTTGGAGACAGTAGGACATTTATGTCTTGGTAAATATAGAGTAGGGTTCAACATTTGCTGTTCTCTTCACGTCAGCGTGCATAAGGAGACACAAATAAGCTAAACAAAAATATGTTCGAAAACAAAACGAAAACTAGTTTTCTTGTTCAGCGAGGAGAGCTCCCATTTTTTATTGAATTTTTAAGAGAAAAGCGTCTGTCTACTTCCAAGCTGGTCAGAAAATTCTGAATGAAAAGTTTTAGCGAGGGGAGGTGGTGCATTGATTTAACCCAAAAAATGTATTATCTGGCAATTAGGAGGGCATGGTGAAGGAGGAGGGCTGTAGTGTCATCCACAAAACCCAAACATAACTGAGGGGAGAAAGTTTTTGTTAAGAGACAGGAAAAATTACCTAACCAATTTATAACTTTGTCCCAAAATACTTTGGTTTTTAGACGTTCCCTAAAGAGATGTAAAAGGGATTCCAAATGTGTTTTCACAGAAGGTGCACTGCTCACTTGATGAAAGTCCAACTTTGAATTGGTATCTGTTTGTGGAGATTCTTCAATGAACTAATTTAGACTGGAAAACTCTTAATTTGGATTCACAAGTGCATAGAAACGGCAAGCTGTATGTTTTACTCTAATCAATCTCTTCAGCCGCATATGCCTGAAAATTAGAAATCCATTTATCTTGATATCTTTGCGGCAGGGATGCCTGTCGCTCGATAAGTATGTTGTAGGCTAATTTGCAAAAGTTCTTTGACCCACTAGTTGTTCAGTGTTGGTCATTTGGTTGAAGACAAAATTCTTTTTTGCATTCAACACTGCTATCACAACACTGTGGTATTGAAGAAAATTGGCTTTTATGGTGTATTTCTCTTTGAAAGCTTCAGATGTTAGAAACCTTGAAGATGTCTCATAGAGAAGATTACTTACTTTAGTTACATCTGCCACAAACCAGCTTTTGAAAAAAAAAAAGGCTTACTGTTGTTCTTTAGTATAGGGATCCTCAATTTCTAGAGTGGCGACATCCTCAGGTTTTAAGTTACCTAAGAAAAGTGCCGTCGCATCATGATTTCGTAGAAAAAAAATCCATAACAATTTCTGTTTCCCCTTATTATTGGGGTCTAGATATCTCTGAATCCACTTTGTCTTTACAGCATTATTGAAACTTTGAATGTGAAGCATTTTAAGTCCCCCTTTAGTGTAATCATTTATCATGTGAGTTCTTTTAGTTTTGTTACATTTTCCATTCCATAAAAATTTATATAACAAACTGTTTATTTCGTTAAGGTAGCCGCTTGGTGTAGGAAGTGGAGATAAAATGTAAACTAGTTGGGAAGCAAGTACATGTAGGCTCTTAATGACTGTTATTTTTCCAAGGAGCGTGAGTCGTCTGAATTGCCAGTTTTCAATTATTTTAGAGATTTGTTCTTTCTTCTCTTGAAAATTTAACATTGCTGACTCTTCTTTGATGGTTAAAAACCAGACCTCTAAAGCATTGACTTTGCAAAAGAACCGCAGTATATTTTTGTTAATTTCTATTCTTTTTTGAAGGCGAAGTGAACCAATCCAAAGTGCTTCAGTTTTTTCGTAATTGAATTTTAGACCTGAAATTTCTGCAAAAGACTCCAGCAATCCGAGAGAGTGTTTTGCGGAGTTGTCTGTACCATCTAGGATTAATGTGGTGTCATCTGCATATTGGCTTATTTTGCATTCAGTTTCTGATATACAGATACTCTTGATCCCATCATTGTTTCTGGCAGCACTAGCTAGAATCTCAACACAAAAAATAAAGAGGTATGGCAATAGGGGACAGCCTTGTCAAACCCCTCTACCGAGCTGAAAAAAGTCGGAAGACCAGCCATTGTTTTCTATACAGCTTGTAATATCGGTATATACTGTATTAGTAAAATCCAACTAGTGGTCTATTATCAATGCTGCATTCTGATTGATTGAGCTACTAGGAGGCTATTTGTTATAGCCTACTAGTAGCGAAAAGCACCGGCTTTGAAAACCAAAACAATGGCTTTAACTAGCGAAAGATGTTTTGTCTCGATATTTTTTTGACCAACTAGTTAGATTTTACTAAAACAATTATTCCTCTTGCCCTCATGGGCTCTGAGTCAATAGCCCATTTGGCCTTCGGCCTCATGGGCTATTGACTCAGAGCCCATTCGGGCTAGAGGAATAATTGGTAAGTAGTTTAAGCCAAGATTTGATAGACTCTCCGAAGTTGTAGAGGGAAAGCGTTTTCTCAACAAAGGTCCATTCCAGAGTAATGAATGCCTTTTTGAAGTCAACGAAGAGTAACAAGCCAGGGATATTCTGTTTTTCAGCGTAATCAATCATGCTGTTGATCAACCTGATATTTTCTCCGATAATCCTGCCTTTGAGGAAACCTGTTTGATCATTATAATTTATATTAAGTGTTGCAGAACCTTTTTCAACCTTGTCGCAATTGATTTTGCAGCAATGTTGTAATCACAATTTAACAAGGTGCTAGGTCTCCAATTTTTTAAATATTGCCGAGGTTTATTTTTCTTTGGTAGTAGAGTTATCAATCCCCTTCTCTGTGAGATTGAAAGATAACCTTTGGAGAAAGACATATTTAAGGCGTCTATTAAAAGAGTGGATACATCATTCCAAAAGATTTTACAAAATTCTGCCAGTAGGCCATCTGTCCCAGGAGATTTGCCTGATTCCATTGTCTTTAAACTCTGTAAACACTCCTCTGCGGATAACAAGCCTTCGCAGGACATTTTTTGATTAGTTTAACTTCATTTTGTTATTTTCTGGAAGGAAGGAGTTTTCTTTTTCATTACTCGTGCTTAGATCTATTTTGGAGGAGTTAAGGGACTCGTGGAATGTTTTGGCTTCCTGGAGGATTTCAGCGTCTTTGGATATTCTTGTATTGTTTTCATTTTTGAGATTTCTTATAGTTTTGCAATTGAAGTGGCGCTTCTCCAAACTGTGAAAGTATTTTGTATTTCTTTCGCCCTTGTTATACCATTTTATTTTAGATCTTAACATGGCCCCTGCCATTTTGTAGCAGATGATTTCTTCCATTTCTTGTCGTTTTATTTTTAATGCTACATGAAGGGATTCTTTATGTCCTTCAGAGAGGTGTTGTTGGTTAAGTTCTTTTTCGATTGCAGAAATGTCTTTTTCTAGAATGTGTTCCTTTTGTTGACAGTTGTGTGTGTGATTTTTTAGCTTTGGCATATTTAATAGGAGCAGCTCTAATTTCCATCTAACCTTTCACCACGAAGTGGTCCACCTTTGACAAGTAAAATCGTCTGGCGTTAGACAGAGTAAAATCTATTATGTCGCCTTAATTTGGTGCTGAAAGGGTTAATAACATCCCACAACAGTATTTTGTCAACTTCAGGATGGTCTTTATATTCCTTCAAGATATCTTGTATAGTTTTCCTAATTAGTTCTACGTACTCGCTTTCTGTTAAAAAATTGGTGTTTAATTTCCAAAAGCCTGGTCCTCTGGGGTTAGTTGTGGTGCTAATTTTAACAGTAATCATATGATGATCAGTTCGATATCCGGGATGAATTTCGGCTTCAAGAACATTTGGGCAGAGCGATTCACTTAACAAGAAGAAATCCAAATGGCAGCAAATTTCAGGGTTTGTTCTTTCCCAAGTAAATCGCATAATGTCTGGATTATGAATTCCCCATGGATATCTGCTAGCTGGAATTGTTCTTTTAAAGAAAAGACCTCTTTTTTTTATTTCAAATGCATAGTGGGAGCACCGCCTTTTTTATCCTTTTCAACATCGCAAACTAGATTGAAATCGCCTCCAAAAACTATCAAGTCACATTCGAAAGATAACATTTTTTCACTGACCACTCTTAAAAAAATTGGGTTGTCCCTATTTGGTGCGTAGATATTCACAAGTGTCTATACCTTTTCTTCAGTTTCTACATCAACAAGAGTAAATCTTCCCTCTGGGTCCTTGTAGCATTTCAAGATGTTGAACCGAAAGTTATTATTAAACAAGATACCAACACCCGCTTCAGAACTAGAAAATTCTGTAAATATGGTTGAGTACCCCCATTCTGAATGCCAGTAAATTCCAGATTTGTTTGTGCTATGAGTTTCTTGTAGGAGGTATATGGAACATTGTTTTTTCTTCAACCATAAGAAGGTTTCTCTTCTCTTGTTATCATTGGATAAGCCCTGTACATTTAGGGAGCAAATTGTCATGTTGTCACCTGCATTGATGTCTGCATTGTATTCCAAAAACGGCTTTTCTGTCGAGCTTCTTTCTATTTCATAATTTGTTCTTTCCGCAAATAGTACAGTTCCTTCGGGATATCGTCAAAGACATGGAGGGTTTGGTTTTTCTTGAGGTGTTTACGTGCCTGCTCCACTACGAGCTCTCTGTCAGAGTATCTGAGAAATCTCGCTATGATTGGGCATGCTCTTAACAGGTATGGCTTCCCCAGACGGTGAACTCTCTGAAACTTGATCTTGTCGCTAGGGTGATCAATTTTAACCTGTTCCTCCAGAAATTTATACAGTACTTCTCTCGCGTTTTCTGATGTACCAGACTGAATTGATGATTCTTCTTCCATATTATTACTACTGTCTAATGCATCACTATTTTCGGGTAGGCCAAAGAATTTAAGGTTTTCCCGTCTGGAGTAAGTCTCCATATACATAAGTTGCTTCTGACAGCACTTGCTATTCAGGTGTGTGACTCTCAAATGCACTTGCTCATTTTCACTCTCTCACCCAAAAAGATGCCTCCCTTCCAAAACAAAATGTCCACATTAATTTGCAAACCCTATGTTATAACAGTATCTTTTAATCATGCATGCCCAGCTTGCCATTTTGTGTTGAGCCTTCTTGTTCTGGCCCATTTGCCAGACCCCTTCTCAAGATCACTGGCTGATTTTACTCTTTTACTCATTTTTTTTTATCACCAGCTTTTGACACTAATGGGAAATATTTCCACATTTCCAAATTTTCATATCCCTCGAATCGAACAGACACAATTACATGAAATTTCTTTGTTTTATAAAATGATTTAGAAACAAATTAAACAACACAACTTTTCAAAAATCTTGCGGCATAACTCATAACAGCATGCAAGAACTCAAAAATTGTTGTTTATAAATATTACAAGATTACAGCAGCTAAAACATTTTCTAATCAAATTATTCATGTACAGTATATGTTGCTTGAAACACTTTCATAAATAATGAGGTGAAAAAAGGAGTTTTATCACAGCTGTTTAACTTATCTTCTCTTGCTCTCTTCAAACTTGATTCTCCTACCAGGGATAAAGAATGACCAGTCCCTTTGTGGGCTCTTTATTTACTGTAAACAATGTAGCAAGCGGTAATTCATTAAGGACAGTGTAAACTAATTTTTTAATCTTTTTTATTTAGTATTGAAGGTAGAACTGCGCATTACAAAGTGAGCTGTAAAAGAAACATGACCTTTACTATCAACGACACAGAGTACTTTGACAACATCACTGAGATGGTTACGGTAATAAATGGTCTAATTTTGTTTACTGTCAGTTATCCAGATAATAGGAAAACAAACTGTAATAATCATACCTCTTCATTTTGTCATTTGTTAACTTCTCAATTTTTTTTATCACTTTTTTTCTGCCTATCCTATGTATGATATCAAGATCCAGTTGTCTTTTTTTTGCAAGCATTGTGCATATTACACTGTAAGATTTCAACTGGGGCCACCCAATGGTTTTCTGCCAATCACAAGACGAGTTCAGCACAAAAGAATTGCAGTTCATTCATTGCGGACCAAATACAAATCAGATCAAATCTGACTGGGAATTGATGCAAAAGACAATGTGAAAGTGGATTGCGACACTTCTATTTACGGTGAAATGTTGTTCATTTTCATCACCAAAAAGGCAAATAAGTATTTTCTGAATGGCGGCCGAAAAATTTTGAGAAACAGGCTAAAAAACAAATCTGGGTGGCCGCCTCAAATGCTAAAGACGAATTCAACGCAAATATGTTTATCGAATGACAGCCTGGAAGAGTTCAACAAATATATTTACCATAAACCCTTGGACTGGAATTCTGGAGGAGAAATGTACTAAACACAAATATATTAACCGAATGACAGCCGGGAACATCCAGGATGACAGAGTTAACACAAATATACCGGTATGTACCGAATGACGGCCAGGAATTTTGAAGACAAAACGGTGTTACGAAAAATAATTGCGTGACTTGGAAGGTTCGCGTATTTGCTAATTTAGTCTAGAATTTTCTTGCATATTTAATTAGTATCGAATCACGGTGATTCAGCAGTTCCTTTTTAGCCGTTTACATATGATGCTGTAAATAGTTTAATATTGTAATGTTACTTTATTTAGTAGAGCCGAAAAGTTCTAGAAGCTTATGCTGTAAAGTATATACATGTAAGCGAATTGGTGTAGTGTTTAGGTGGTTTTTCCCAGGAGTGTTTAGAGAGAATAATCTACTGAGTCAGTAGTGTTTGTTGAAGCGTAACACTGAGGTCGCGTGTAAAGTGTCGACAGAGGTCGTGTTTGTTGAAGTGTAACAGAGAGGTTATGTGGATATCTGGCAGAGGCCGTGTTTATACAAGAGTGACGGAGGTCGAAGTTTAATTTACAAGTCTAGCGTGTGCTTGCGGTGAAGATTTGAATGGAATTACTACATTTGGTGGAATAAATAATCTTGTTGCTATTCCAACAACCTTGCATTCCGTTTAGACTACAAGCTATCTACCACTTCAAACATCGAACTCGCAACAAACGGCATTATTAAACACAATTTTACTCAGGTAATGAATACCAAGAACATACAGCAGGATGGCGGAGAGGAAACACAAACATATTTAGCAGATGACGGCAGGAATTTTGAAGACAAAACGCGATGAAATGTACTACCGAACACAATTTTATTCTCGGAATAAAAATGACACGTTACACTTGTAAGTTTTTCAAAAAGCTGAAATTGCACTCGCCGAAGCAGCTTGTGAGAATTTCAGCTTTGTGAAAAACTCACACACGTAAATTGATTCCAAATTAACCTCAAAACTGAATGATGACCGACACATAATGCCCTGTAGTATGCAGTAAGGACGAGAATAATTCTGTTCGAATTAATGTTACAGGTTGTAAAAATTTATCGGCCTTCAAAATTGTAGTTGGTCATGAAACTCTGTTTTGTCAACCTTCGCGTCAACTGCAGGCGATCTGTTGTATCAGGCAACTCAAAAATATTTTATTTAGCCCCTCGTTGTTTTAGTATTGTTGAGTCCAATACTGATATATTATAGTCCGTTTTGTCTTCAACATTGCAGTCATTCGGAACATAACGTATATTTTACATTACAATGCAAGTCTGTCAAGATTCGCAACCGTAGAGCAACTGTCAAGTTGTTCGGTAAACATATTTGTAAATATGAGTCAACTTTGCGTTGAGTCTGTTTTATCTTCAGTCAAGCCATCACTGGATAAGTGTATTTGTGTTTGGTCCATTTTAATTTTGAAAATTCGTGGAACCTGACCTAACAGTGAAAATTAAGTTGTCTTTTCATTGATGGAAATAAACAACTTTTCACTGCAAGTCCCTCATTGGTGATTGGTCCGAAATGACTGAACTCCGATTCTTTTGTTCTGAGCTCGTCTTGTGATTGGCAGAAAAAGGTTGTATGGCCCTGGTAGAGTTTGTTACACTGTAAATAGTGATTTTGCATGCGTAAGAGAGATTTCTAAAGTTTGACTTACATTCTGAACAAGCAGGTATTTTGTCCAACTTTGATTTCATTGTACATTTGTCTATAAAATAAATCAAATCAACTGATGGATCAAAAGTAACCTTAGGGAACTCTGAAACATACTGGACATACAAATATTGTGGAGCAAAATGATTTAAGACTGCTTTGATTTGTAGTAGTATTTTTCTAGATAACGATACTTTAATACTAAGACAAAGAACAACACATATCAAATTTTGACTTCATTTGGAACTAAAATGCATTTTGAACTTTGTATTTCATTTTTCCATTTCCATAAGAAAATAAGAAAATAACACAGTACACTGGAAATTTATGATAACTTGAAGACAAACGACAACAATTTTAAAGGTGGTAATGGTAAGGAAGCCTATATAGAAGCCGGGGGCTTATGGACTATAGACTTCCTGACAATATAGGGTACATCATGTACAAATTATGGGGACAGCATGAAGTATTAAAATGTATTATTAAAAAAAAAGAAAACGAAAGGAAAGGATTTTTAAGTCTTTTTGCCAAACAAACAGATGTATAGTCACCTTAATCACATAGAATTTATAATTGCGGTAACCTCTAGCTTGGGAAGGTGTTTCGTATATATGTAGAAGCAAATTATGTGCACGTTGTGAAAGACATATTTCAATGCAAACAAAAACATTGTTTCCTGTAAAAAGAGTGCAGCATGCTTCTCTTATCTGCAAAGATGTTAACTGAGGAGTGGATAATTTTGTTGTTGAATATTTTAAATATGCCTCCACTTAAAGTTCCCATCTGATCCTATATTTCATGCAATGAACTTTTGCAAAAAAATTTTTTGATTTGCATGAAAAGTGATTTTTTATGAATTTTTAAAAACCTGGAAATCCTATTTTCTTGCGGTCTACATGTACCTGTGCCGATGATCACAGCATCGACATTCTCAGAATTGTGACATAGATTCAGGAACGTGTGACTTATGGCTTGACTTATCTTGCTTGGTTTACCTCTGTAAATTTAGCTTCGCAGTCCATGCAAAAGGCTCTTTTCCAGCATTTAGTATGAACTACTAAGTTAAAATTACAAAAGTGAAACAAGCGAGATGTGTCAAGCCTGAAGTCACGTGTTCCTTAATCTACGTCACAACTCATTCAAAATGAAGGGAAGACTGATGCGAATGGTGGACCAAAATGGCGGCAAATTTGAACTTTTTTAAAACTTCTAAAAAAGATTGCATTTTATCCAAATCAAATTTCCCTTTCGCAGAAGTTCATTGGGTGATATATAGAATCAGATAAGAAAATAAAAATTTTGACGATATGGGCACTTAAACAAATCTGATAAATTAAAATTTATCTTCTGGATGTTGTTTCTGATGTCACAGTTCTACCAGAACAACACAGGATCTCTGCCAATTAAACTTACAGAACCTGTCAGTAGGTGTGAATGCAATGGCAGCAGTACTGATGATTCCTCACAGCATACAGGGGAAGGTAATGTCAGGGAATTCCTCTTAGCACCATCCAATCACTATGCAAGACATAGACATCCACGACAGCCTGCTCAGTGGGCTACAAAGTCAAGTGGTTTAGATTTTTGTAGTTATTTAAAATACACACCAGTCATACAATACTTTTGAATGGTATTATGTATGCAGCAGAATTATTAAGTGTAATAGCTTATGCGATAATGCCAATTAGTATTATGGGTAGTAAGTGTTAGGCTTTGCTTGATTGAGGTTTAAGGTGATTTAGCCACAAGAGAGGAGAAAGCATGAATGCTGTTTCCTTCCACCACGCTGAAACACCATTAGGTTCCTGTAAGCAACCATAAAACCACCATTACCCATAAAAACTTTCAACATTGTTGCATAAGCTTTTCCTTGATTGTAAGACAACCATTCTCGAAACTACTGTATACTATAAGATATCCCACAAGTTACTGGCATTTTTTCAGTATACACATATGACTTTAACCCTTTAGTGCCCAAGGGGTCTCCCTTTGACGAGTAAAATCGTCTGGCGTTAGACAGAGTAAAATAAATTAGTCACTATTGGGCATTAAAGGGTTAAGAAAATACAAGTGACACCCATAAGGACTTCCAACATTGCCGCATAAGCTTTTCCCTGATTGTAAGACAACCATTCTCAAAATAGCTGTAGACCATAAGATATCCCACAATTTACTTGCATCTTTTTCAGTAAACACACACGCCTTTAAGAAAATACAAGTGACAAGAGAAATATTGAATTCCATGGTATACCATAGTATACAAATGTTGGACATTCCAGCTCAACCGAGTTGTTTTAGTCTATAGGCAATCCCATGTTCACCGGCATCATACACTGTAGAGGCCAATAATGTTTTTATTCAGTAATAATCTCTTGTGTAACATTTCCTACCCTTGTAGAGAAAACCCTAAATATGTAACAGCAAGTAATATTTCACTTACAATCAAAGTACATTTTAATGACCCTGCAATATTTTGCACCATTTCCAGGCAGTGCACTGCCAAGAGCTCGACTTCAAACAAATGCAGTCTCGGAAATCCAGCTTTGTGTGGCAGTTG
>JAHPZR010049088.1:0-22544 GCA_019787425.1 Platygyra sinensis | reverse complement strand
CGCATTTTACAAGCGCCGAATCGAATTGCCAAGTTAAATGCATGTAAAATGCGACGTCTAAATCAATTAAATGCGACATGTTTCAATTCGATGCGAGTCAGTCGAATATTCGACTGATCGAATGAAGTTCGGTAGTTGATTTAACACCGCATTTTACATGTGCCGAATCGAATTGAAATTATGTAAATAATTTATGTTTGCTCGAATGGGAATTTAAAACACGTTGCTCGCGCTCAGCAATTTTATTCGGCAAAGTAATGCGACGTTTAAATCAAATCAACCGAATGTATTCATTCGCAGTCGACTAAAATTAGTATTTGATTCGGCGCATGTAAAATGCGACGTTTAAACCAGGCCTAAGATGTGTTCTTAGCCAAGACTAATATTACATCCTGCGACGCTCATCTCTAACCAGAAACGGGGTGATGCTCGATATACCAAGTCAATATATGCACTATTGTCTCGTTCTTTTGTGTGAAGTCTGTTGTGTTTATTGTGTAAGGGATAGGAATCATTGTTGTGTTCTTTGTGACGTAACTCGAGACTTGCTATTCACTTGGTATATCGTGCACCAGCCCAGAAACGTAACTAGGTATCTATCGAACTGCTAAGCCAATCTCAGCTAGCTAATTTTTTATAGAAGGAGAAGCAACACTAGTGTTAGTTAACTATCTTCATAAATAAACAAACCCAAAAACTCTCCAGCTGGGAGGGTGTCAGTATATCCAGGGCGTACTAACCGATCGAAATCGTTCATTGAAAAGGTAATCGATTAATCGATAATACTCGATAGTACTCGATATTTGTCGACTGATTAGTCAATTTAATCGATTGAAATCGATAATCACAATAATTTTTCCACATCGATGGGAATCGAAACCAAAAACGCGGTGTGATCTTATCATAACACCGCGTAACCACTTACCTTCAAGCTTACCTTCGAATCCGCTTTGTTGATAAAGATGATGTTACTTTCTTCAATTGTAGCGACGTTTCTTCTTCTTCTTCTTCTTTTTTTTTTTTTCAGCAGGATCACCGCTTTAAAGTTGTTTAAAGCAATCTTTCAGCAGATTTTAGCCCAGCAGTCCTATGGTGCTGTTTACTGTGCACTCGATCTTTGCTGTACTTATGAAAATTGAATAACGATAACTAAGTTACAAACAAATCAAAGGAAACTTTAACGCGCACTTTTACTCGAGAATTGTCAGAATCGTAGTTAATATCCCGAGTCACAAGTGTAGAAACTGGCAAACTTTTGTCCTTTTTCCGAGAAATTAGAAGGGTAATTTTCGAGCACATATGGAGAGGCACGCAGGTGGCTTACGGAGTGCGGAGTTTGCGGAGCAGCTGACCACAATAACGACAATCTTTCTTATTCAAACAGCATCTTTAATATCTGCCAATAACTACACTATATAAGAACGAATTATGGTAAATTCCCAAAAGCGATTAGAGGACTCGCGATATCCGGTAAGAACAAATATGACTTTAATTGTGAAAGCGGAAACGACAGTTTCGTAACAGTTGCGGTGTTTAAATTTAAAACAGGACGAGAACAGGACTTGTGAATGATGCAGGAAGCATTACTTCAGGTTACTTTGCGAAGGCGGAAATGATAGTTGCGTTACGGTTGCCTTGTTTATAGTTTAAAAGATGTCAATGTATTATGAAACAAAACGAGAAGAGGACTCGAGAGATCGTAACAACAAACATGACTTAAATTGTGAAAGCGGAAATGACAGTTTCGTAACAGTTGCGGCGTTTATGTTTTTCCTTTTCAGTTTCAAAATTTCAGTAATAAAAATCCTAAAGTCAATCTTAAATAAAGTGTAAAGGGAATGTTTATTAGTTTAGTTTGGACTACTGTGTATTCAGAGTTCGTGTGTGTTGTGACTCATTCTAGGGTAAAACTGCGAACTTTATGAAAGAGAATCTTTGTCCATTTCTTTTCGATATTTGTCGAATAAATCGATAAAATCGATAGCTAATTACAGAAATCGATCAAAATCGATAGTCACAAAGATGCGAGTGATCGATTTCTATCGATTTCCGATATTAATCGATTAATTAGTTTCGATTACGATCGATTTCTATCGAGTACCGAAAATGTCGATTAGTTACGTCATGGCATATCTTCACCAAATACTTACCTAGGCCGGTATTTCTTTGGTTAATGGAACTACTTTTAAAAGTGGTAATCTCGGCTCCGCTCAGTTGTTTAGAGAGGGAAGTAGCAATATAAGTAGCCTGCAGAACAGGCGTGATTTTTTGCGTATTTCTGGCGAACAGAGGCGAAAGCGAAGCGAGCGCGAAGCGCGAGTTGCGTGCGAGGGGAGGAGCGCTAAAAAATCCCGCCTGTCCCCATACCATTGTTCAAGCTCTTCCGCCCCCAGACACACCCTAAATTACCAGCCAATCACAGTGTTAGAAAAACAATGGTGATCACGGCGCGTTGTGGGCCAAATTTCCAAGGTCTTGTTCTCATCCCTAAAACGGAGAAATTACTTCTTTGGGACTTAAAATAGAAAGGAAAAACACAAATCAATGTTTAAGTGCCCTCAAAATGGAATATTAGGCAGTGCAGAGTCCTCTCAAACCTTTCTGGTGAAGAATTTTTCCTTCAACAGCCTCGAATAACACTACTATCTGTGTGCTTTGAAAACGGATCGAGGATTTAAAGCAGGTTCCTGGACTTAAGAAAACCAAAATGGTAATGTACAGTATTACTACAACGTTGAATTTAACTTTCGGAACGACTGGTAAGGCCACGGCCGATAAAATGACTGGCCAAGTTGTCGGTAAACTCAAGCTTTCGCTTTAGCGTGAAGAATGAATTTCATGCTGTCATGCGAAGTACGTCTGCGAAAGTTTGAACATTTTAAACTTTTAGATAGGTTTTTCTCCTCATGCTGAATTAAAATTTATTGGTACTGAACTTCCTGTGCCGTTCCTTTCCTTTGGTTACCTTGATTCGGGAATTTAAGGTTTTAAATTGAACAGTATTTTGTACCCTTAATTTCTGAATAATTAATTTACGGCGACATGCACGGTTTGTTTATTTACTTTATTCGCTTCGCTAAAATCTACATTTTTGAGTCTTATTCAACTACTGCAGAACCCCTGAGAAAAGAACTTAGTGGGCACTAATTTAACCTGGTTTAAATACGATTTATCTCAAAATAATTGGCTTGTTTCTTTGTTATCTTTTTGATTTACACCCGGGGATTTACAACTTTCATCTTTCATTCACTGCACTGTATTATTATTTTGTCACGCAGTGCGCGGCGAAGAAACTATCAGATTTCTTGTTTTACTAGCGCCTTTCGCTCTTATTTTCCCATGTTTTCTCCAGTGTTACTTCTTTTTGTTAAAGAATGGAAATTCTGTTTTATTCGGTTTCGTTTTGTCCTCCGAACAGTTCGAAGTCAGTAACGTACTCATTAAATTTTGCTCATTCAATTTTCTTGGCTTTTGTCGCAGGGAATTAGGAACGGGTCGAAGGCAATTTTATGCAGGTGAGGAAGGCTAAGGAGGCAACTTCGGAAACACACGAAAAGCTACAGGGAGAAGATGAGTCCTATTGGACCGTATTTCCTGTTAAATTCACCGAACAATTTTAGCGCGAATCGATCTCTTGTATTCAAATCACTGTGCGTGATTGTGTTACGTCTTGGAAAAACATTCGAGGATCACGTGTTTCGAAGTAACCAATTAGGTAGCCGCGTGCCTTAAAGCAACCAATCAGCAAAAACCGTTCGCCAGGCGAACGGTTGGAAAAGCACAAACAATGGTGTGATTACAGGCGGATTTTTCTCGGCTCGCGCTTCGCGCTCGCCTCGCGCATCGCGCTAGAACCCGCTAATCCGCCTGTTCTGCAGGCTACAATATAAGTGAAATGTTTTAATACCGGAACAAAACTAGTAGAATACAAGTTTTGCACAGGGATCAAGTGTGACTTCGCCTAGCTTTATCTATGTTGTGTATTCGTGCAAACATAACTTTTACCGTTAGCTTTTGCTCAACAAAGATGGATACAATATTACAATCATTTCACCATTACTGTTGTCTCTTTGTTAATTGTCCTTAAAGATGCTTGTCCAAAAGTCTGTAACGCTTGCGTTGAAAATGATTGGTCTACTTGCAACGCCAATCAGGCTAGCCAGACGTGTTCCACTGACCGAAACTCACTCGGTACAACTCATTGTGGTTCAGCTGTTGGGACATATCGCGACAAGAATGGACAAGAACACACAGGTGTCATTCGCGGGTGCTTTGACTGCGCAGGTAATTAACTATAAACTAGTAGCAATCTAAGATTAGAGAAGTGCTTTTACGGGTGGAATAGTATGTACGTAGAATTAATGATGGATTTATATGACCAGCTAGTGGAAATTGCCAATCTCTTAAGGTAATTCCCCTGAAATAAAACTGACAATAGATTTTCGTTCAAACTTTGCCCATTTAATATTTTTCATATGAGAACTTCAATTTTGAAATAAAAAAGGGGGGTGCTCATACTCATTAAGGAGCACTGGGGCATTGAAAATGACCCATTTTGGCATTATTTAACGCTTATTACAAGAACGCATTTCCAGTAATAATTGTAAATTTTTGTGACCGAGACTCATGAGAACACGCATTAAATTGGAGTCAATGCGTTATATCGGACACAAATAAACTTTGTAAGTTTGATTTAGACAGAAAGCTGAATCCTTGATTAAAATTTCAACCAAATTTCTTGACATGGTTACCACAGGGCAAAATAGAAAAGACCACAGTTTACTTGCTATTTTCGCTATTTTTTCAATTTTCAGCAATAGAAATCAGATCAGTCTTTCCTCAAGCAATGTTTATGATAAGTTGATTACAATGACTGGAAAAAAATTGGGGTGCCCAGGCTCATTGGTGAGCTATAGCCATTTTTCAACTGAAAGAACTCAATATCAAAGCAAATCCGCCATGTTTTCAGTGTGCACGTGCACGAGAGCGCGCTAAATGACGCCATAAATTATGCGCAGAAAGGATGCGCGGTGCAATTGTGAGGAATAACCTTAAGTTGAGGGTCCGCCCTTAAACAAAATGCGACTGTTCAAGTCATTTTATAACACCACTCTTATCTCACAGCAACGTATATGACTGTGAGGTTCAGAAAACCTTGAACACTTGAAAATCGCAATTAAAGTAATGACCATTTTTACCCGAGATGCGAGACGAAGCTGCAAGCAAACAAAGGCATTTTCCCGTTAAGCCAAGAAACAACAAATTTGATTGCTTTTCCTTTACAAATATGTAGGGTCCGAAATTAACTTTTTTAGGCATGGGCCAATTGGCGACTGAATTTTTTTTTTCAGTCGCCAGATGGAAAAATGCGGTCGCATGCAAATAGTGTCAATAAAATCTTTCCTTCACAGCGAAACACAAATGGGTGGAATATTCTGGTCGTCCATTTTATTTTAAGAATCAGAACGAAGAGAACGCGTTTGGGCCTGCAATCGCGATTTTTCCGCTAATGAATAAAATTTAATACAAACACTCTGATTATTTGTACATCTAGCACTGAAAAACCACGAAGAACAAATTAAATACATAAACCGGCGCAGTTTTGTGCGACTGCCAAGTGTTTCAAGTCAACTTTATTCCTTCTCTTGCATCCAACCGAATAGTTGCTGTTTGGTTCTTTGCTCTGTGTTCAAAACGATCTTTCCGTTCGCGTTTTTTCAAGACAATCGTCGGATCGCCATATTGCTTGCATTATCGTGCAGCACTTCTCGCTTCAGGCCCATGAACCGTGCTATTATGTCCCTACGTACTTGACTTACTCGAGTTCCTTGTCTTACTTGAGGTGCTTGTCTTACTTGAGATGCTTGACTTACAAACTGGCGGCACTTTCCAAATAATTGCCTCGGTCTCTCGGACAAAGATAACTCGGTCTCACTGACCGATAACTTTGTGAATGTGAATGTTTTCAACGGCGTTACATCTTCTCATGTACTCTCTTGCCGGAAATCCAAACTTTGCAAGAAAAGAAGAATTAATATTTGAAACTATATATTGCATCCCTCACCTCCAATGCCGGCGATCTTGGGTGACAGCACATGCGCAATTACCATTCCCTTGATGCAATTATTATAACGAAAGTGCCGCTTGTCCGATCCCAAGAGCAAGTAATAGTTCTCACTTTCATATTCCTCTAATTTTTTTGTTCTCTACTTTCCTAGCCACACAGTATCACATGTCTTTTTTTTTTCTTGTTTTGATACCTTTTCTCATCTTAGAAATTTAAAACAATGCGTTCACCGAGGAGTCACTACACCACAAGGACAGCAACATGTTTGGTCCGTTCAGCAAAGTTAAGCCCTGTTCGGCGGGGACAGTGCTTGGGTGGGTGATCAAATCCGAATAGCCCGTATTCTAAGAATTGTTTTTTTTTCTTTTTTCCCCTTTCTTTCCCAAGGCGATATTAAGGAGTGCAGAACTGTCATCCTTGTGTAATGTCGTTTCTTCTATTTATCAACTTTCTGTTTCTCATTTTGCCATGGCCGTATAATGTATTTATGTGTATTTATTTAACAGCGAATTACATTATCGTATAAACAAACAGCGGGACATGTCGTTCGAATTCTCTTTAAATCTCTCGACTGTTGATCTTTCAAAACATTTAATCATGGCTTGGATCATTCGAAAATTCATACGGCTCGTCAATTTTGTGACTTTCATTGTCTTCTATTTCTTTTTCGGCAATCGACTATGGCTGAGTATGAGACTTCTATAATTACAAGTAGCTTCTATTTATGAAAACGTTAGTGCGAGAATTTATTCAATGTAGAACCTTTTCTTCGTGTTTTATGCCGAGTCCGTAATGCTCGGTCCGCGTTTTATACCCGAGTCCATATTTTATACCCAGTCCGTAATGCTTAGTCTGCGTTGTATACCTGAGTCCTTGTTTTATACGTAGTCCGTAGTCCGTAGTCCGTAGTCCGTAGTCCGTAGTCCGTAGTCCGTAGTCCGTAGTCCGTAGTCCGTAGTCCGTAGTCCGTAGTCCGTAGTCCGTAGTCCGTAGTCCGTAGTCCGTAGTCCGTAGTCCGTAGTCCGTAGTCCGTAGTCCGTAGTCCGCAGTCCATACTTTATACTGACCGATTTCCGATTATGTACGAAGATCGATGTCTACTGGAAGCAGGCGATCGATTACAGATGTCCTAGCGGTATTACGAACGAGGTGGGACGTGCTAAAAGAAGAAAAAGACTCGTTTGCTCACTCGTCCAAATGATAAGTCGTATCGTTTCCTGTATTTAGCCGCAAATAGAATTGTCTGTTTCCGCCATTTTGTTGTCTTCAACCGCCGGGGAAGAGATGGAACTGGGACCCATCTAAAAAACCAGTCTAACCAGTTCGTGATAGCGAGTAAGCCTGGATACTAGAGCTTGGTATCGGAAGTGAGGCTAAGAAGACATAACGACGAAACCACATCACGTAATGATCAAACCACATGAAGAAGATGCCAGACCACATAACAGCGTAACAACATCACATCATGACAAGAGCACAAAGAATAACATAACAACCTCAATACATCATGATAAAACCACACCACATAATGAGGTTATTACACAACGTCATGATAAAAACACATCACGTCAGGACTGCATTACAAGACATAATGAAGAAACCACAAAACGTAATGAAACGACTGCGACACATGAAGAAACCACACAAGATAATGTAGTAACTACAACAGATAATGAAAAAACCACATACAATAATGATAAACAACCACATAAGACAGTTATGGCTTTCCATACTTCGCACTGATCGTAGTTGTGAAACGTGGTGGTAAATTTATAATTTTATAACAAGAAAATCACAAACACAGTGGAAAGGTAAAAAGTAAGTGACCAATTGGCGGACGGCTATGAATTTTACTTGAATCGATTTGGCTGAAAATCAAAGTTATTGTTTGTACATGTATAGTTATCGTGGCCTGCAATAGTTAATCGCCCGCTGGCGACCAGTTGTGAAATCTTGGTCGCCAGTGCAAAATTTTTAGTCGCATTGGCGACCAGGAAAGCGCAGTTCGGACCCTGACATGGGCTGTTTCCTTGTGTTCTTTCATGCTTAATTCGGGGATGTATTAACTCGGCAGGTAATATTTTACATATAAATAAACCTAAAACCAAACAAGTGCCTTAAAGGGAAGTTGTACTTTGACATGTCTTACTAGCTACTTTAAATCAGAACTATCGATTTCAATAAGAATGTATACAGCGCGATTAAAAATCGCAAATCTGGCTTGTTGACTTGTGAAATGGATACAAACCATTCACCATCCTTTTATATACCAACAAGAGCCGCGGTGCGGTTGTAACCGCGCTTTAAAACTCACGGTTACTCACACTGTACGACTGCGCGTTTGTTATCTTATTAATCTTTTCGTAAACGTTCAGCTCGTGAAATGTGACATAGTTGCCGTCTTCATCTACTGTTACGTAACTACCAACTTTCATTACGCAAAACGTGACTCTCGCCTTTCAGCATATAGAGATGTTATGTTACAAAGGGTTTGTACTTTACTTAATAATTTTACACCAGATAAATATATGTACATACAAACATATAAATAAATAGCTGCTGGAAGACCTAGCAACAGGAATGAACTTCCCTGATAATAAAGGCCACCAGAAACAATTGGTGGTTTGCATCGAAAATAAAAATCGTAACCATTCAATAAATGAAGTCAAGAATCAGATATATGATAGATAATTGATAAACAGAAAACATCGCCGCGATTTAGGTCTGTGCGGTTTTCATTGCCGCGTTATTCGGTAAACAGTTTCACCTAAATTTATAGAACTTTGTATGGAGACGGCATGTTGGTGGCGGGAAACCAACAGAGACATCTGTCATTGAGTTTTGCCACTGAAACCAAAAAAATTATTACTCTAGAGTTCTGAGACATTGAAAGTATTTCTTCTTCTAGAGCAAGAACTGTTCAGTTACCAAAAACGTAAGCGATAACTTCTCTTTTGACCTACGCGTGATCCTTCTCGGACCGGGCCATTTAATGTTACGCAACGCATAAACTTGGGAATTTAAATGTCCACTATAAGAAAATGAGGAAACCTATCGAGCATAAACGTCGTAAAACTTAATCGCCAAGTTTTGATAAGGTCTTATGTCTGATGACACTAAAACGCCAGAAGGATTGCTAATTTGTAATTTTAGAAAATGTTGACGTCACATGAAAACAAAGAATATATGTAAAACAAGAGCATGAATAAAATATACATAATACCAGGCAGTATTATAAAACGAATATTAACTTCTTACTAACCGAGCGCGCGAGGGCCGTACTGGGGAATATTGGCCCGACGTCGTGACAGTACCGACCGAGCGCAGCGAGGTCCATGCAAAAAAGACCGAGGGTCAATATTCCCCAGTACGGCTCGAGCTAGCTAGGTTAGTAGGTAGTTTATTGTATGGCACTAGTGCTTGTTTGTTTTAAGTTAAAACGCACTTCCGGTCACTTGAATTCAAATGGCTTCCTCCGTGTGTTTTTGATGACGCGAGCAACTCAAGAAGAACAACCTACCACGAGTTTGAAAACAAATTCATTGAACGTAAATCATGTTGAGTATAAACAAGGCTTCAAGAACGATTTCTAACGGAATTTGTCACAAGTCTCAACAGCTGCAGTTTGTCAGTGAAATTCGGAAAATGGTTTCAGTTGATCCTGCATTGAATATTTTAACTTGCGCATCACAAAATATGGATGAAGAAACGTCGAAGTTGGTTGCTGTGAAATCATTCAAACATATACACAGCTAATGAAGAGGCAGTCTTAGAGTCAATCCTCCGTCTCTCTCGATAACAGTTCGACGCTTCTTTTCATTCTGGACAATTCTGCGCTGAAAATTGGAAATTGTTGAGGCTTGTACTCTTGTCCGTGTTTCCTGCATTTGTTCATAAAGAATATTTCAGTGGACAAGAAGTGGTCAAGCTCGTTCGCAGGTAGGGTTTAAACTCTCTCATTTGTCATACCGTTACCTTACAATTAGTGGAGAAGAGTTTTCAGATCAGTAGCCATCTGCTTATTTGTGTTTGTACATTTTTGCTTCTTTATAAAATCGTCAATGACCTCCTGACTTTCGCTGATGCCAGATTCAGTCTCCACATTAATTACACGTTTCCAGATCTTCGGGATAATAAAATTCGCTTCGTGAAAATTCGTCTTTCTCGTTCTTATCGTAAGCTCTGTTAAGTATCAATTTTTTAGGTAGTTTCTCTGCGAAGAATAAGAGTATTTACACGCTTTCTTTTCGTAGTTTTCGCTGCTAATTTTGAATTTGCCGGCTTTCGGAAACAGAAAAAATACACAGCTTATGACCATTTCCATGAAAACGGTCCGTGTGGCGAGATCCCGACCAAGAAAGAACCAATCAGAACGCTCGGATTTACCTCAAGCCTACTTTGCCATATAATAAAGTAAAATATTTAGCAATTATTGAATGAGGCTGAGTAGGATATGAAGAATTCTGCAGATCAAGGAGGATGTTATCCACAGAGGCCGAAGGCCGAGGTGGATAACACCCTCCGAGATCTGCAGAATCCTTCATACCCTACGAAAGCCGAATTCAATAACTGCTTTATTATTCATTCAAAATATTTCCCCGTTCTTAAAGGAGTTTCGCTATTTCCCTCTTTGTTTTTCATCTCACCAAAAATAACACAATCTCGTTACCAGGTTTTCTCGGTCAACGGTTCAATAATCTGCAGCAGGCTGCACTTTTGACGTCATTTTGATGTCATCGGTTCAATAATTTTCAGAGGGCTGCACTTTTGACGTCATTGATTCAATATGACGAAGATTCTTTCCAAATTTGGTGAACAGCAGCTGGTTATGGTGAATTATGCGTGCGGTTTTAACCAATCAGAAACGAGGAAATAGTGTGAATGAATAATAATGTGTTATAAAACTAATGCTGACTGAAATTAAATAACAATGACATTAAATCTCTGCTATCAGTAGCAAAACAGTAGAGTCTTAGGTCCTTTTTGAACATTGAAAGTGATTCCCTCTTCCTAATAGATATAGGTAAACTATTCCAAAGACGAGCAACTCTAGGAAAAAAAGACGACCTAAATAATTCTGTTCTTGGATAGTTAGTTTTAAAAGTTAGTTCAGTGTTCCTCAAATTATCGGGTTCATGCTCAGAAGGATAAAACTGCAGATAATTAGAGATATCCAGGCCATAATAACTATGTAGGCATTTGAATGAAAAAATGAAGAGTAAATAGATTCGTCTAGAAGATAGTGACATCAGACCAGTCTTACTCAAACGTTCTTTGTAAGAAATCCTATTCCCAACCATGAGCCTAGTCGCCCGACGTTGTACAACCTCTGCCATATCGCTTAAATAAGCTTGATGAGTAGACCACACTTGAGAGGTCTAACGAGGTGAACATACAGCTTTTAAATAACGTCAGCAATGACATACGACAAACGTAAATAGACATTTTAGCATAAATTTTTAGCAAATTTTGTAATAAAAATAACTGACCTCAATGCCTTGTTGTCTTTTCTATAGTCATCTTGCGTTTCAGCGCGATCCGAAACCTTTTAAGCAATTTATCGCTTTTTTTAGTTTCCTCTCGTAAGAAGAGTAAAAGCTACATACTCGGTTCTAAAGTCACTCCTGCTCGAAACGAAAAAAAAAGACACTTAAAGCATGTCAGCCGCCCCAATTCCTGCACAGAATCATAGTACAGGGTTAAGCGCTCCGTTCCAGTAAAGCCAAATTGATCTCCACAGGGCACGCTACAAAGCTCTGGACTTTAAGTACATTGACGTCTCAACAGATCATAAGTTGCGTGATCGATTCTACATTACGATCGCTCTTATTTGACACATAGCAAAAGTGAACAGTACAAGTTGCGTGATTCAATGATTACAAGGGCGTAGCCAGGGGGGGGGGGTCCTGGGGTGCCCGTGACCCCCCCTTTGTAAGCCTTTTTGTAAGCAAACAACCTACAATATCCAGGTGACAATCTGGTGAGTACCCTCTGTATGACTCAGTGTGACCCCCCCCCCCCCCCCCCCCTTTGAAAAATCCTGGCTACGCCTATGGATTATATTCTTTGGATAGCGTGTTGTAATCCGAGAGGTTTGTTGACGTCTAAGGAAAAAATACCTTGACCTTTCAAACGAATATAAATTTACATATGTTAAAAGGGTTTTTGACGAGCACAGAGATTTTAACCGTTTTTTTTTCCGGAAAAAATTCCACCATTGCTTCTGGTGAAGTAAATACGATCTTATTTATCACCGTCAGAGCATTCCGTGACTGACGCCAGACGTACTACCTTTGAAAGTCAACAGAAGCAAAATTTCCATTTTGCACGCAAAACGAAAATACAGCTTAACTCTAGATAATTTCAGCCTTAGTAGCCAGCAACTGGTCCCAAATAAGATTCTCTATCTTTGAAAATGCCCTGACGTCCACATCCGAGGGATTTTAACCCAAGTTTGACTAAATAAACATTTTTCTCACCGGCGGCCATTTTTTGTCTAAATAGTTCATTCGCTAACTTGACAAGTTCGTCTGAGGGAGGATATGACGAAAAGAGCTGAGAAATGGCCTGTAATTGGCTGATGATGACATCATCCGCGGAGGTTCGGGAATAGTCATCGACAAAACTAAAAAAAAAAACAAGAACCACGGTGCGGTTGTGACCGCGCTCTTTTGTTATTTTTTAATCTTTATGCGAATGTTCAGCTCGTGAAACGTGACATAGTTAGCGCAGTCATCTACTGTTACATAACAACCGACTTTCATTACGCGAAATGTGACTCTCAGCATATGGAGGTGTTATGTTACAAAGGGTTTTTATTGAGAAAACATCAATTACGTTCTAATTCACCATGTTCAAACGAAGGTAAATTATTTTCCACTTAAATATCCGAAAAACCAGGGACAACGAAGTATGGGTGGTCGCATGCGGACTCTAACACTTTTATTACCCTTTTTTTTAGAGCTACAGTTCAAGAGAACAATAGAAACGACTATAAACTAAATAATAAAAAAGCGATTTAGATAAACATTTAAGCAAGAAAATTAATGACAGTAAAACAACATGACGTTTCAATGACTTCATGTCATCATTGTCAAATGAATAAATTAGAATAACGGAAAGGCATATTTATAGATTTTGAAAGTGAGAAAATAAATTAGCATGAAAGTATTCAGGTAAAGAGTTTCGCGCGAATGAAATCCGCTTGCGTGTTAAGTTTTGGTCCTTTGTTGTTAATCCACAGTATTTCATAGATCAAACATTCGAGTTTGCCACGGCATTTCTTTGGGACTTTGAAGTTCTTAATTAAGTTGGTAGGTGTTAAACCATGCACGTCCCTGAAATGTTTTCCCATCACGGAATTTTTATGTTTCCCTGCGCGTTGATGGAGATGGCGGCATGTGTATCCAATACAAATCGTATCGCACAAATCACATATGAATTCGTATACTTCACTTTGCTGGTTGATCAGGGGAGGCTTTTCCCCTGTGACTATCAGGTGATCAGCATTCTTTTTGCTTGTGAACACCGACTCGCAGAAATAGACAAAATATGGAGGCCCTAGCAAAGTCATGCACCGCAAAGGAGGCAACATTTTATAACGCCAAACCAATAGCATCGTGCAAAAGGCTAGCAAAAATTTTTACTACACATGTTCGGTAACACAGTCAAACACACATTGGGTTAAAAGTCATTTTGTGAACGTAAAACTAACGGACACGGCTGCCCTATACATAAAGTCTTGTACAACATGTGAATGATAAATCCGACCATCTTGGCCCCTCCGGGGCACTCAAGTGTTTTAGCTCACACTCCTGTAAGCAATTGCTGCTGCATATGACCAGTGTCATTTCTATCCTTTTCATTACCAGTGTCATACGACTCTTGATAAGTGAACTACAGTAACCCTTTAAGTCACCTTTCAAATAAACGAAACGCGTAAGAATTTCTCTACAAAAATTCCAGTCTAACGCCGACAACGTTGCCAGTAAAATTTACAGAACCCAGGAACGAATTCAAATTTCTTCTTAAAGTAAGAGCCTCAGTTCCGTTCTGTTGGAAACAGCCTTTCATGAACTGCTTATATCGACTTGTAAGTAGAGGCCAGAAACTGGACGAAAGCCATACCGGTATCACGCTGGTAGCCCTCGCCTTCCGGAGACTCAGACGATGGAGTGCGCGAGCAGTAAGAGACACCGGAGGAACCACTAACAGTTTTCAGACTCTAGATTTTGAACAAAAAAGTCCACCCATTGCAGAAGCGGGAAAAGAATCTTGGTAGTTTCACTGTATAAAAATTAGCAAAATAGTCAACAGTGTGCGGACCCCATAACTCTTGTAAACGGAAAAAAAATTCCGGCGTAATCTGCCAATCATCAAAGTCAACAAGACGACTGATATAATAAGCACTTAATGACTGGCCACAAGGGAAACAGTGAGTTTTGTTTCCCCGAGACCCTCAATGTTCCCCGAGGCGAAGCCGAGGGGAACACTGAGGTCGAGGGGAAACAAAACTCACTGTTTTCCGAGGGGCCAGTCATTAAGTGTTTTGTTATACCTCCCGACTCAAATATAGAAAAAGCTCCGAAAAAAATGATTCGCTTGACGCCATTGCATACACTGGCCGCACTCGCAAAATTGAGTGGCTGCGAAAACCAACCTGTCCTATGGAATAAACCCCGATAACAGTCTTTTTCTTTGCAGCTAACAAAAAATATAGACAGTACTAAAGTTGCTTTGGCGGCTTCTAATGCTTAACTCGAGCATTTTGAGTTTGATTTGATCAGGAGCAGCATATTTTGTTGTAAATTACACAAATACTTTCCTACCTGGCGACGGCGATCGACGAGCGAGTTGACGAAAGTGGGCAACCCATTTTTAGCGCCAAACCAAAAGCTTGGAGACACAAAACGTTCATATTTTCCCTTTTGTTAATCTGCACGATATGTTTTTGCGACTATAAATCCCTTTTCTTGAATAATGAATGCCGTCTCTAATGAGAAACGTTGTCCTACTTCAATGGCTTTTCAACATCAGGCCGACTGGTAGACAAATTTCCCGCGGTTTCAAGGTGCACAACTTGATCACGTGGAAGTCCAAAGTTCAAGGTGTTGTTTCCCTAGGGCGTCATTGAGTTTTGTTCACCCTAGGGCGTCATTGTGTTTTGACCAATGGCACGTGACACGTTCTCCTCCAATCAGGAAACGTATTTGAGTTGGGAGGTATAACAATCTGCTCTCACATTTTCCGTTCTCAGGATACACTGGACCTCTAAACTAATATTATGCTCAGCGCAAAACTGGAAAGTTTTGACAGTTAGCCTGTGCAGATCTAACTTCATGCTTGCCTCTTCGACTATTTTCGCAGCCGACTGACTATCCGTAAACCACTTAACGAGGGAACCCTCCAGAACTGGGGCGAACGATTCGAGAGAAAAATCAATGACGGCAAGCTCTCTCCAAGTTGAACTTTTGGAGCATTCGGATGGCTCACAAAGTCTATGGCAGATATGTTCCTTATTAAGGGTGATCACTGAATCACACCCAGTAGCACTCGCATCGGAATAAACAAAACGTTCAGGTTTATGAATGAGGAAACAATCCCGAACCTTCAAAGAATTCAAATTTGTTTTCCAAAACCACAACTCTTCAATGCAAAACTGATCTAATTCAATTTTCTCCTCCCAATGCTGAACACTCTTTGTGGACAAAACGCAGTGCCTAGTCATGATTCTGAAGATGTTCCCGGAAACTGGTGATGTAGAAATAATTTGCCCCGTGAAAGAGGCCAAATTTCTAGCAGAAATAATGAAGCCAGAGTCAGCAATACTGTCAATAGTACCGAGTATTTTGGCACATCTTCTATCGACGATTTCAATAGTTCCTCGAGCACTGTCCCATGTAAGACCCAACCAATCGATTCGCTGGCAAGGTTCCCATATCGATTTCTCGTCGTTTGTGATAAAACCTGCCTCACCAAGATCGGTTTTTGCTGCTTTAGATATGCTACTACACACTTCGCGGTCTCTTTCTATGGCCCAGCAATCGTTAAGAAAAATAGCAATGCATATGCCCTGAAGTCTCCAGTGCTTTTCTAAAGGCTTAAGAGTTTTGGTGGAAATGTTAGGTGCGGACAATAAACCAAAAGGCAAAACTGTAAACACATAAAACTTTGTTAAATTAGAGCTGCCATGCTTCCAAGAGAAACCAAGGTAAGTTTGATGACCCTCAAACATTTCAATATGGTGGTATTCGCTCTGAAGGTCAAAAGAAAACATAAAGGCTTCTGTCATGTAAGATAAGGCAATTTTCCAGTCTTCGTATTTGACGCGCATCTTTCTCAAACACTGATTGACGTATCTTAAATCAAGAATAAGACTTTTTTTTTTGCCAGTGGCTTGAACGGAAACTGACAACGGATTAACCAGCAATGGAGGTACAGCAACTTTAAGAACACGACCCGACTCAACTAGCTCACGTATAGCATCCTCAACAAATTTTGCATGAGCAAGGGATGATCTATTGCTTCTAACTACAGCTGGTTCCGGAAGACTAAGGAAAAGTAGCATATATCCTCTCTCTATAACATAAAAATAAATTTCGAGGTTCCAATGCGCTTCCAAAATTCTAGTTTTCTACGAAGATTTCCTTTAACATTTACAAGCGGCGGATGGTCAATCACCTCAAGCTCAAACAAATCGTCCTCACAATGTACCTGCACAATATCGGAAACTTCTTCCTCAAACACTTCACTGTTTATGACTGGGGTGGGGTTGCATTATTAATTCCCTGGCTAAACTTGATGTAGCTGTAAGAGTAGCCGGGGGCAAGGCCGGTTCCACGGTAGACGTTTCTGGGGCTCAACCAAGCGCTTGTACAGTTTCTTGCCCAGTGGCCAAGCTTAAAGCATCTGAAGCACCGTGCGCGATCCATGTAAGCCTCTCTGCCTCCTGGGAATAAATGAAAACAAAGGCAGTATCAGGAAATGGATAAACAGGAACAGATTAAAGGAACATAACTGTAAGAGGGTGGGCGCGCTACACTCGTGTAAAATAAAGAACGTGACCGACTTGAAGGATAATAAGTGCAGGGTTGCAAGCGAGAGAGATCAAACGGAACTGTCGTAAAGTATAAATAGAAAAAAAAACAACCAATCACGACTTCGCGGTGAGCGTCCTCCGACACCTAACACAGAAAATCCAGTGAGGAATGTGTCGCTAAAATAACAGCAGAAAATATATTTACGTTCTTATTCACTACATTCAAACGAACGTAAATTATTTAGCACTTAAATGTCCGAAAAACCAGGTACAACGAAGTATGGGTGGATCGCATGCGGACTCTAAAGAATAGACAGCAAACAAAGTATCCAAAGTAGAAGAAGCAACAGAAAATGAGCAATACACACACAAACAAAAGAAAAAGTAAATAAATACTGCTAAACGTAGGCTCATCGCGAAAAAGCTGCTGATTTGTTTGCGAAAGGGAGGTTTTGATTCTCTTTCCTGGCCCTTGGCGGGCTTGTGTGGATAGCCTTCGTTTAAGGTTTGCCGCGTCCTTAGCCCTCTTCAACCGTTTCTCGTCCTCGGAACCGGAGGCCAATTCATCAGAGACATACTCGTCCACTACTCTCCAACCGTCAGCTCTCTTGTCGGCTATTCGGATCAACTTTTGGCGCTTACGGATCAACTTCTTACCTTCGACAATCAAATTAGTCAGATTTTTGTTCTCCGGGACATTTGCCGAGGTTAACCTTTTAAAAAATTGAATCGATCCGGGCATTATCTTCAAACTGCTTCTGGTTACCTTTGAATTTCATGAGAGTAACCTGCTTGTCCGTCCTCGATTTCGACTCGATCTCTTTACTCTTCTCATCCAGTTTAACTTCAAGATAGCTTTTGAACATCGAGAAGACTTCGTTAATGACAGGCGAATCTCCGGGATTAGAAGCACCAGCAACATTAAGTTCTGTAATGCTAGGTTCTGTGCCGCCTCCGGGAGTGGGCATCCTCGATCGACGCACTACACTCGTGTAAAATAAAGAACGTGACCGGCTTGAAGGGTAACAAGTGCAGGGTTGCAAGCGAGAGAGATCGAACGAACTGCCGTAAAGTATAGATAGAAAGAAACAACCAATCGCAACTTCGCGGTGAGCGTCCTCCGACACCTAACACAGAAAATCCAGTGAGGAATGTGTCGCTAAAATACCAGCGGAAAATATATTAGACATTTTAGCCTAAATTTAATTGGATAAATTTTGTAATAAAAATAACTGACCTCAATGAATTGTTGTCTTTTCTATAGTCATCTTACGTTTCAGCACGAACCAAAACCTTTTAAGTGATTTATCGCTTTTCCAGTTTCCCCTCGTAAGACGGTTAAAAGCTACATACTCGATTCTGAAGTCACTCCCACTCGAAGCGAAAAACAAGATACTTAAAGCATGCTAGCTGCCCCAATTCCTCCACAGAATCATAGTACAGGATTAAGCGCTCCGTTCCTGCTAATTTCCAAGCCAAATTCATCTCCACAGCGCACGCTACAAAGCTCCGGATTTTTAGTATATTGATGGGTCATGATCAACAGATCATAAATTGCGTGATCGATTCCACATTGCGATCTAGTGAAAGTGAACAGAACCAATTGCGTGATTCAATGATTACATTCTTTGCATTGCGTGATTTGTAATCCGAGAGTTCTGTTTACGTCTAAGGAAAAAATACCTTAACCTTTCAAACGAATATGAATTTACATACGTTAAAGGGTTTTTGACGAGCGCTGAGATTTTATTTTATTATTATTATTTTTTGTTTAACCGAGAAAATTCCGCCAATGCTTCTGGCAAAGTATAAACACGATCTTTTTTATCCCCGTCAGCGCATTCCATGGCTGACGCAAGACGTAATACCGTTTATAGCGCGTAAATATTCCCTTTGAAAGAAAAAAATAACTCATTTTGCACGCAAAACGAAAATACAGCTTAACTCTGGATAATTTCAGCCTTAGTAGCCAGCAACTAGTCCCAAATTAGATTCTTTATCCTTGCAAATGCCCTGACGTCCATCTACGAGAGATTTTAACCCAAGTTTGACCAAATAAACAATCCTCCCGACAACAGCCATTTAATTTTTTGTCTGATCAGGTAATTTGCTAACTTGACAAAACTCTTCTGAGGGGGGATATGTCGAAAAGAGCTGAGAAATGGGCTGTAATTGGCTAAGGATGATATCATCCGATGACGACATTTGGCCGAGTGGGAGTACGGGAATAGTCAGCGACCAAACCAAACAAGAAGTTTAAAAAAATCTTAAAACCGCGCCACATAATGCGCTGACGTTACAGGTTTCACTTTCGCTAACTGACGCTCATGTTCTGTCTAAATAGTTAATTTGCTAACTGGACAAAATGCTCCTGAAGGGGGATATGTAGAAAAGAGCAGAGAAATGGCCTGTAATTGGCTGATGATGACATCATCCGGTGACGACAATTTGCCGAGTGAGAGTTTGGGTCTGCTCACCGACAAAACTAAACTGAAAACACAAGAAGTTCAAAAAAAAAATTAAAACCGCGCTTTTTAACTCCTTTGCGCTTACAACAACATTTCGCAATATTTAGCAACAACGTTTTGCGAGAAAACATTACCCGGAAACAATTTAAAAGATGGTTAGGACTTGTTTCCATATCTCAAACCGCCCTTGGATACGTTGTGATGCGCACACGAAGTAAATACTGATTATAGGCCTAAGCACTGAAAATACTGTTTAGGGTTAGGGTTAATGGTTAGCTTCTTTATAGTGTTCGGTTTTCAATATGGTACTTAAATCAAACCATTCACTGGCAGCGAATCCTCGGTGGTCTAGTTGAAGGCTGCCACTCTGGCACGCCGGGCTTAAATTAACCTCGCCACAGGGAATTTTTTTCCTTTAAAATTGAAGAGACTTGCACTTTGACAACATTTATAGAGCAGAAACTAAGTCTCTGTGTCAAGAAACTAAGAAATTTCATGTGAGTGTACGTGAATAGAGAGAGGACGCTTTGAGATATGGAAACAAGTCTTTACCTTAAAAGAGTGGAAACAACAGAGATTGCGAGATTCACAGTAGGCTCAGTGCCTGGTTTGTAAGAGATTTTATTTATTTTTAATCTTTATGCGAACTTTCAGCTCATGAAACATGACATAGTTGCCGCCTTCATCTACTGTTACATCACGACCGAATTTCATTACGCGAGAACTTGACTCTGGCTGCCTTTCAGCATATATATGCTTAAAAGCGTATCTGATTACATTCTTTGCATGGCGTGGCTCTAGAGTGACTTGTAATTGGAGAATTGTGTTTTCATCTAAGGAAAAATACCTTGACCTTCCAAACGAATATAAATTTACATATGTTTAAAGGGGTTTTGACAATCACAGAGATTTTAACCGTTTTTTTCCCCAGAAAATTCCACCATTGCTTCTGGCGAAATAAACACGATCTTAATTATCACCGTTGGCGTATTCCATGGCTGACGCCAGAGGTAATACATTTTTAGCGCATTGAATATTCCCTTCGAAAGCGAACAGAAACAAACATTCCAGATTGCAAAATCTTTTTTTTCGCACGCAAAACGAAGATACAGCTTAACTCTGGATAATTTTAGCCTTAGTAGCCAGCAGGTGGTTCCAAATTAGATCCTTTATCCTTGCAAATGTCCTGACGCCCATCGCCGAAGGATTTTGCCACAAATTTGACCAAATACCGTAAACACCGGTGTATAAGCCGCACCTTTTTTGCTCAAAATTTTCGTATGAAATCGGGGATGCGGCTTATCTGCGAGAACATCTGAAGACCATCCCATAAATTTGCACGAATTAACACTTTTAAGCAAAGATTTTACAATCTCACTAGACATGTGTGTAGCAAAATGATGAGAACTCCAGAAGACTATACCACAGTACGTTTGCTTTTGCCAGTTTGGTGGCTCCTATGGTGAAAAGAGCCTTTTTTTTTTTTTTTTTTTTTTTTTTTTCATATTAACCGGTTTCACATTGCCTTTCTTGAGCAGCTGAATGTCACTCGGCAGAGAATCTCTTTCCACCAGAATGTTGTTTACATTGCCGCCGATGGCCGCTCACTTCGACAGAAATCAATCTCTCAACGAGCGAGAGAAAATACGCGTGGTAAACTGCATCGTTCCCAGTACTCCCAACTTCTGATCAGTTGCCTGGTTACTAAGCTACGAAACCGAAGCGTTCATGTTGTTGTATGTAAGTTCTATTGAGAAACGGTCGACATAATGAAAAATAATGGATTTAAAACACCAGAGAAAGATCAAATTTATGTCTAAGTCGGATTTTCATACCATTACAGAGCTAAAATTATAGGTAAGAGTTTTAGTATTCTCTGTTTAAATGTTAGTTAGTTAATGCGCGAGTTGGCCCGTTCAATGAGAAACTTTCAAAGGTTACAAGGAATGTACATAACTGACATCTTTCTCAAGACTCCACTTTTGATTTATTTTAATTTCTTTCCAATTTTTTTTCCCAAAATTTGAGTTCCCAAACTTGGGGTGCCGGTTATCTGCGAGTGCAGCTTATACGCCGGTGTTTATAAACATTTTTCCCGTCGGCGACCATTTTTTGTCTAAACAGTTAATTTGCTAACTTGATAAAAACCCTCCTGAGAGGTAATACTGAAGACGAAAAAACCTGAGAAATGGCCTGTAATTGGCTAATGATGACATCATCCGCGGAGGTTTGGATATAGTCACCGACAAAACTGAAAAAAAAAAAAAACCGAAGGCAGAGCACGACCCGCTCAGCCTACGCCTTGCATACGGTCGGCGCGCGGGAAATTTGAATTGACCAATCAGGATTCAGTAGGCGGGAAAATTTTTACTGTCCTGATGTCAATGTAAGTTTACAGGAAAGGCATTGAAGCCAGCCAACTTTTGTCGCTGGAGATGGCACTAAATATTCACGAAAAGGGATTTACAATTGTCAAAACCCTATCAGTTCTTAAAATGTGAAAAATATGAAGAAGTTTGTGTCTCCAAACTTCTAATTTGGCGCCAAATCTGAGTCGGCGGTGTCCGGCATGACAACTCGCTCGTAGTTAGTCGAGTGTCGCGAGGTAGGGTGATAGTTGTCTTATTTTGAACAAAATATCCTGTTTCTCATCAAACTAAACCCGGAATTCTCGAGTTAAGTATTAGAAGAAGCCAAAGCAACTTTAGCATTGTCTCTATTTTTGTTACCTGCGAAGAAAAAGGCTGTTATCTTGTCGTTTCGGTAGGACAGCTAAGTTTTGACTGCCGCTCGTACTGCGGGCTCAGCCGCCATATGCAAGGACGGTTGCGCGGTTAAAAAATAAACTGCTAGCAAAGCAAAAACCGCCCAGCCCACGGCGGCGTGGTTATAAATAATAATAATAATAATAATAATAATAATAATAATAATAATAATAATAATAATAATAATAATAATAATAATAATAATA
>JAHPZR010049085.1:17500-19737 GCA_019787425.1 Platygyra sinensis | reverse complement strand
TTTTCGACGGAGGAAATACTAGCGTACTGTGCAGTGGTATTACAGCTGGGTGGATGTTTACCTCCGTTTGCGGCGGTTGTTGCGAAGCGATAAACAATGCTGTGGATGGCTGAACTTCATCTGAACATGTTAACATATCCACAAAGGAACTCGTCTGGATAGTTCGCATAAAAGTTTGTGCCATAGGATAAAATAAATCACTTCTGTCTTCTAAAACATAATCATTGTTCGAGGGGAAAAAATTCTCCATTTTGAAGGAAACCCCAATTTAGCAGTTTGTACACTTGTTTCTATGGTGATTGAAACCAAGGTTGTGATTGGTTGATTTAAACCACAACTTTAAATGTGATTGGTTAATTTTAACTACATCTTTGAATGTGATTGGCTTATTGAACTGTCCGATAACAAACTGTCCGATAACAAGGTGTCCGATAACAAACTATCCGATAACAGCTTGACAAGTGAATTAGTGGGAAATAGGAGTTTTTTAAACCAATCACAATCGAGGAAATTGTAATTTTTATGATTACTTTGATTATCAAAATGTAAATTCTTGCTCGCGCCATCACTACGTCAACAGCGCGCGCTAGTTCTGTGTCTCCATCGAGTTATACAAACATGATTTTTAACCAATCAGCGCGTGCTTTCTTGGGACTGTTTTCTAAACTTCTTTACTGGCTCAAATATCAGCTCAGGTCAGTGAATCAAAATAACTTTACCAAGTGATCAGCAGACAGGCCTTTTATACTTCCTAGGAACAAAGAGGAAAAAATTGCATTGCTTTGATTGGTGAGCCGTTGATAAATTCGTTATCAATGACAACAATTACACTAAAACTTGTGAACCCTTTCAATCGACCATCAATTATCTAGGCCAATTCACATTGCAATGAACCAACAACAAACATAGATCAGAACAATAAGCACATATCACAACTAAACATGAGGCGACTAGAAACTGAGTGAAACCGTGTTAATTTTACTCAACCTGTTTTTCTGAGAAACAACATACGCTACGAGCAGCCCCTTTTTAGCTTAAAGGGGCACTTTCACGGTATTTTAGCGTTATTTTACAATGCCGAAACATGTTGCTGCATCAATGGAAACCCAAAAATAATGATGCAGTTTTGTTATCTAGGACTTTATCACTACACCGAAACCATTTATTGCCGCCTATCACTTAGTATGACAAGGATAGAAAAGGATTGAAATTTGAAAAAAACTAGCCAGTTTTTTCAAATTCTAGAGCCATTCCTTGAAAATATTGCCAGGAATTCATTATGGTTTGCTCTCTGAGCCACCATTCATTTGATATGTTTCTTTCAGTCCATTTGAGCATTTTGGGAACGAGTTAAGATACCAGGTAAAGAGTTCAGCAACGAATGAAACTGAAAACAGCAAAACGTCCTGTGACAGTGCTCCTTTAAAGGGGGCAAATTTCTAAAGAAACTGTGGTGCTGCGTGATTACAAGCCGGATAATTTGGTTTTATCAACTGGTTTGACAATGTGAATTGGCCGCCGTAAAGAGATTCGGAAGGTGACGTTTCGAGCGTTAGTACTTCGTCGGAGCGAATCGAGGAATTGTAGATTGTGTGTGGTTTATATACAGAAATATGGAGCTACGCTATTGGTTGGTGCCTGGCAACGCGAAAAACAACAGATAAATTAGTTGAATGAAAACGTTCGTTGATACCATGAGGATTAAGAGTGCCGATTTGAAAAATAAATTTTTGTTCAAGAGTTTGCGGCTTTCTGTGCCTCCTTGATGTAGGAAGAGGCCGCAGACTGACCGGTTTAGATGCGTTTTGCCGACTTCCTCTACGTCACGAAGGTGTTCTCGGAATCAGTCGCATGGTCGTCTACCTGTTTCGGCGATATATAACTTTTTACAAAGATGACATTGGCTATAAATTCATTTTTTACAAGGCGCTAGGCACGGTCCGCGCCGTCACCGTCGTCATTGCTAAAACTCCCTATTACCTACAAGAGCGTGTTTAACCGCCTTGAAACAACGACGCTAGAAATTGCTCACAACTAAAGATAAGTGCAACCACGCTGTGATGAACAAAACAAATATATTTTAGCGCAAACCTTGAAGTGAACAAAACGTATTAGGAGAAATTACAATCTTTTCAAAACCCTGACTTCGAAGGGATATATCTTTTTAGCGTTAATACCTAGCACATATCGGCAGTAGTAAAATGTATTTCTTAACAATCCAGCTTAATCATGTTAAA
>JAHPZR010049085.1:7500-10000 GCA_019787425.1 Platygyra sinensis | reverse complement strand
TGTGTAAAGCACGTAATGCCATGCACAAATAACCTCCTTGCAGGCCTCATGTATAACAGAGAAACCCGCTTTTCTCTCTCTTTTCCTCGTCTATACATGCTATGACAAGAGAGAAAATACATATAAAACAAACCCGCGGCGTTTAACTAGTTCAACTACACGCCACCCACTAGTTTGCTAACCATATCCAACCGAATAAATCGGATACTTCGCCCCTACTATTTGTAAACATCCAACGACCATCCCGTCAGGAGGAAATAATACAAGCCAAGCGAGTCCGCGGCGTTCCCCTAGTTTATAACTAGACGCCAACCGCTAGTTCATTAATTAGCCACTGTCAAAATACGACGGCCACCTCGCTTCCATTATTTGTAAACATCCAACGACCATATTTGTGAAAAGAAATAATACAAATAAGCGAGTCTTCGGCGTTCCCCTAACTAAACTAGACGCCGACCGCTAGTTTACTCCCCCGGGGGGGGGGGGGGGTACTCCCTATAGTGGCCTATACGGGGAGGCTCCACCCGTAAGGGGTACCTTTTTCAGGCTTCAGGTATATAAAAGGGTAGGGATTTCACAAGTTAAAGGTATATAAAAGGGTAGGGAAATCGGTGATTTAGGTATTTAAGAGGGCCTTTTTGAATTACAATATTTCGAATAGACGCCCCTTATGGCTGTATCGGTTTATTTATTAAGGACTACATGAAAATGCGGAGAACACCACTTCCTAAATTAGGTATGCGAAAGGGGTACCTTTCTTCAATAAAAGTTATATAAAAGGGGTACCTATTCTGCCAAAGTGGTATATAAAAGGGTAAGGGGTTGGACCTCGGGGCGGAGCCTCCCCGTATTAAAATTTGTTAAGTACCCCCCTCCCCCGGGAGTTTACTAACTAGCGACCACCGAAGTAAATCGGTTACCTCGCTTGCACCATTTGTAAACATCCAAAGACGACATAAGCCGAAGGAAAAACAAATAAGCGAATCTTCAGCGTTACCCTAGCCACACTAGACGCCAACCGCTAGTTCACCAACATAAGCCACCGCCGAAGTAAATCGGCTACTCCTCGCTTGCACCATTTGTAAACATCCAACGACGACATAAGCCGAAAGAAATACAAATAAGCGGTCTTCCGCGTTCCCCTAGCCACACTAGATGCCGACCGCTAGTGCACCAACTAGCCACCGCCGAAGTAAATCGGCTACCTCGCTTGCACCATTTGTAAACATCCAACGACCATATAAGCCGAAGGAAATACAAATAAGCGAGTCTGCGGCGTTCTCCTACCCAAACTAGACGCCGGTCGCTAGTTTACAAATTAACAACGCCGACTAAATCGACGACCAAAGGAACAAGTTTCGATAACATACTGCGGTTCGTCCAAAATCCTTTCAGCATTCCCTCAGCCTACCTCCAGTTCCTGAGGTTGAGCCACGTTCCCATTAGCACCACAGGATCAACTACAGCAGCTGAACTTCAGGTTCTACAGGTTGATCGCCTCTCATGGCAAATTTGTACAAGAAAAGAAAACTCGCGTGGGTCGTATCTCAATACGAAAAGAGTTCGCCTCTTCGTGGCACCGCTGAAAACTGAGCTAGAATGAATTATTTTCGCGCCAAACCAGAATTTATTATCAGCGACTACATAACCGCACGTGAGACTGCCCATTCAGCAATGAAAACCAGTTATTAGGTGTATTTCGACTTTGCATATCATTATGAGTGTTGTGAATAGGAAGAATATGTAATTTCTGACGATTGAAAGACGAACAGATAGGATTAGTGGACCGGTTGTATGTCAGTACGTATCATGCTTGTAACTGTACCGAGTAATTAGACACAGAGTTAGTTTGATCTGTCCACTTTTTGGACAGTGTAATTGGACAGTTGAAGCTTCGATTTGGCTGATTGGTACATTATTACTCTTAAAAACAACATGCATACAAACATATATTTCAATTTCCACTTCTCGCGATCGCCCCAAGCCTTCTTATTTGTGTGTAGGTGCTTAAAGTTTTTCTGAAAATCATCACCGTTACCATGAAAATACATAAAACCGTTTCGCTCGCACTTCGTATTCCTCTGTAAACCGATAAGAAATTTTTCTCTCGTAGAAGTCACAGAAACATTTAAAGAATATCTTGGCTTGTACTTAGAAAGCCTTAAAAAAGACCAGAAAATGCTTTCGAATTTTGTGCCCACAGGGGAGGGAGAAATAGGGGTGCATTTAGAAAGTCAAATAAGAGCTCACAATTTAAAACAGCGTGTCACCTGTATTTTATCATCAAAGACAGATAGCCATGCATGACATCCCGTTACTAACAGAACTATCCTCATAACGAAGATTTGCTGACATCAAGGATGATATTGAAACAGAAACTTCTAACCCGTGAAGTAAGTCACATTTCTAAGAATGCATTTCAACTCTAACAACAAGGTCTTATAAATAATAGCCTTACATTCGGTTTGCTAATATCAAGAAACTGTATGTGAATAATTCC
>JAHPZR010049085.1:0-5000 GCA_019787425.1 Platygyra sinensis | reverse complement strand
CCCGCTTTCTTTAATTTTTGTTGATTGAAAACAATAATATTGAACGATATTGTGTGAACTAAAACTTTAAATTTTTGTAAACTGTATCACTCATACTGTTCAAGCTACTTAGGCACCTTACCATAAATATGATCCAAAGAATCAACTAAGTTAACTATACAGAAGTCAAGATTTTTTTCCGAGATGTTACCAGAAGTATCGCGTCACAGTCGCCATGTATGCAAATAGAGTAAAGCTTTTTGTCCTCAACGAAAACGCCGCAAACATTTACATTTGGAGTCCTGCCAGTCACCCAGTCATCACATGGGCTCTACGCCACGTAAGATTACTCAGCGGTAACAATAAGTGATCCAAATAAACGAGATGCCAAAGGTAAAATTGACGATCGGAAGGATATTTAGCTATTTAGCTATCTTTCTTGAACCACATTGGCCTCAAATTTCTAGAAGTGACAGTTGAACCCCGCTATTTCGAAGTCCCAAGGGAAATGGGAAAAAGTTCGAAATAGCGGGGTTTCAAAGTAACCGGAGAAGCGTAAAATTCGTAACAATGAAACATTTTTTAATAAAATACAATACAGTTTGATGAAAGACACTGATTAAATAAAAATACAGTAATTATATGCCGGATAACTTCAGCTGATGCTGTTGCATTGAAAAATCTTTGAGTGCTCTGTCGCTTTTGGTTTTTTCTAATACTTTTGTCGAATGACAACTGGTTTGTTTGCCCTTGAGTCTCGGCTCCCTCAACAGCAAACAAACTGTGGCGTGAGAGAGTCTCGATTGCTTGACGGACCTCACTCTTTGTTGGTCGCTTGAGAGTTTCTTCTTGTACTCTGTTGTTGACAAGTTCGAAATAACGGGGTTGATTTAAGGTGTAAGGAAAGAACGATTACTTCGAAATAGCGGGGACTTCGAATTAACCGAGTTCGAAATAGCGGGGTTCGACTGTACTTCAAAATTTCCTACGATACCCTCTGAGCTGTTTTTCTTCTAAAAATCTATCTTCAGGATCTTTGAAAGCGTCTTCAATTTGCATTAGATCAGAATCTCGGGCATTTCGAAGCGAATTTATTAGGGAATAACACGGCAAAAACAGACGCTTTTCACGGACGCTTGAACTCGAGATCTGAACTAAGGACAAAGCTAAGACGCCGATCCCACAAGTCCTCGCGTGTGTGTCTCTTTTCTGGCCGCCCATGACCATTTGCGGGAAAAACGTTGATGCCTTGCGGACGTGCAAGCGATCAAATCGAGATTTTTTGCGGCTATACAATCTACCGGAAATACCTACATTCTCTCTTCTCCAGTCTTCTTCTATGTTACGCGGGGAGTCCTAAGGTGCCTCCTCGGGTTTTTGGCCCTCTGGGGCCAAAAACCCTGCGGGGGCAAATAGTTATCACTAATGCTGCCCCCGCTTTCTTTTATTTCTGCTCATTGAAACAATAATATTGAACGGTATTGTTCTAGTCTGATACTAAAAAAAAAAAAAAAAGTCTTGATGAGGGGGACATGGGGATTTGCGGTGTTGCGGTGTTGGTGTTTTTTTAATGCGGTGAATAAAATCTCAACTTGCGGTGTTGCGGTGATCTCAAACCCTACGGTGTGCGATGTTTGTGTTTTTTACGCTGCGGTGTTCTGTGAAATGAAATTGCTCGCGGTGCTGGGGTTTCTTGTTTGACCTTTTCCAAACCTAAATTTGGCCTAAATTTAGCATGTAGACTTCGTTAATCTGTGAGCTCATGGTGCGGTAGACACTTGGAGGAGCGAGGACAGAAACAATCCTGGAAATTTTGCAAACGCCAAGGCCTAATGTAACGTATTATTGACTGTGGAACTTTTTTGTATGAACAAAGAAAAGGTGGCGAAGACTACCGGCCACAAAATATATTGAGAAGTCGCGCCGGTAGGCCGGAGAAAGTGAGCTAATTAAAAGAAGAGAGAGATCTGGGGTGAAGGCCTCGTCTCTTTTCCTTCATCCGCTTCCTTCGCGCAAGGTTTCTTCTCAAGAACAAGAAAACTAAATGATTTAATACAGGCATCAGCAGTATCGATGTGTGGGCAATGAAAGCGTTGTGATGTGTTTATTTTTGGAAAATTGTTGAGGTATAAAAGTATTATTTTAAGTGCAGATGAACGCCGATGATCATGGCGCTAAAAGTACGTGTTGCGGACCTGCGGTGACGGTGTTTCGTTGACTTTTCTTGCGGTGATACGGTGTTCGTTAATGTTTTTTTGCGGTGTTCAGAACCCCCCATGTCCCCCTCCTTGATATGCACTCTTTTTTATATAAGAATATATTTTGACGTGACATCTTGGCCTCGCTACGAAAAGTGGTGTCCAGAGCACATGCACACTGTGCTGAACGCGATCCAGATCGAGAAACCAAACACTTGTACTTGACAGAACTGACTTGATAGCCTACTAAATTCTAAATAAAACGAAAATGCCATAAGCTATAATGTAAGAATAATACAAGAATATTTTCAGCCTAAAATCGGCAGAAAAATAAGAATATTCAGTCTGGGCCGGAAAAATAACATCCTTAGAAAAGAAAAGAGTGTACGAGCAAACGTATCTCAAAAGCACAACAGAAGTGAAATGTAAACAAAAGTATCGCGTTACAGTCGCCATATATGCAAATTAGAGTCAAGCTTTTTGTCCTCAATGAAAACGCCGCAAAACATTTACATTTGGATCCCTGCCGTAAGATTACTCTATGAAAATAAGCCATCCAAATAAACGAGATGCCAAAGGAATAGTTCAAACTTTATTCCTCCAGAGCTAACATTTGAGAGAACCTAAAACATATCTTGCACGCAATATCAAGAGAAAAAAACTGGCAAAAAACAGGTGTCAAACTCTGCAAATTACAAGCGGATAACAGCGGAAGCCACACAGAAATATGACCTCTAACGGCTTTACTCTGACGAAATGTCTCCCTGAAAACACAGGATTAGTGCTTAGCGAAATATTCAAAGATCCTCCCATCGTAACATACAAAAGGGGCAAAACTTCCTAAGCGGCTACTACACGTCAATGGGAGTCCCGCAGGCCTGTCACCTTATTGTTAGCCTTGGGTAATTCTGACGATCGGAAGGTACTGTAGTGATTTAGCTATTTAGTCGCAAATGAACCACACTGGCCTCGAATTTCGATCTAGCATACTTCAGAACTCTCTGAGCCGTTTTTCCCCCAAAATCCATCTTCAGGATCTCTGAAAGCGTTTTCAATTTGTTTTAGATCATAATCTCGGCCATTTCGAAGCGAACTTATTTGATCGCGCTGAAATAGTAATGGAGGCCGGCAAATACAAACGCTTTTCAGGGACGCTTGAACTCGAGTTCTAAACCAAGGACAAAGCTCGTGGCAAAGACACCGATCCCGCAAGTCCTCGCGCCTGTGTCCCTTTGCTGGCCTCCCATGAGCGTTTGCGGGAAAAACGTCGATACCTTGCGGGCGTGCAAGCGATCAAATCGAGATTTTTTGCGGCTATACAATCTACCGGAAATACCTACATTCTCTCTTCTCCAGTCTTCCTCTATGTTACGCGGGGAGTCCTAAGGTGCCTCCTCGGGTTTTTGGCCCTCTGGGGCCAAAAACCCTGCGGGGGCAATAATACTCCGCGTGATAAACAAATCGGACTCCCGCTGCGCGGTCGTCCCATTTTATTATCACTTTTATGATAAGAGACCGAATTGATATCAGTCTTATTACCGTTACTCATATTATCCTCCATCAAAAATAAATTTTCCTGCAATTATTTAATAACGAATGGTTAATTACATGAATACGTTAATTATGGCTCAATTGCATTTTTTATTGTTTAACAATTGACCAGTTCATGACATTTTTGGCACGGCTGTTTATTTGTGGATTCATCACACCTTACAACTCTGTATCTTTCGTATTAAGGTTGCGTTCAGGAAATATCTGCTCTTTGTGCAATACAGACACTGCTAGGAACCAAGAACAAGGTGCTGGTTACCTGTTAAAAGTCATGATGGAATTAAGTTCCTTATAGTCCATGATCGTTCTTTCTGCTGCACTGTCCTTTTTAGCTTTAATTCTCCTTTCATACTGGAGCTCAACATTTACATTTCATAGCGGACCGGATGTAAAGTATTCAGGTAAGAAAACGTTATATAAGAATGCATAGCAAATTCCTACCAGCATTAGCTTAAAGCCAGTCAATAAAATTGCAATGAATTGCCATATAATAGCAAATGATACATTTTTGCTTGGTTACCATGAGCCGAGATCTGAAAAACTTGTTAATGCTACAGTAGTACTGTAAGGTCATGGGTTCGATTCCTGTCGGGAACTCAGATTTTTCTTTGTCCCACGCTCGTGTTATATGTTGATCAGTTCACTTTTCAAACAATTATCTACCTGATACATTTTTTCTTCTCAGAAGCTTCAGAAAGACAAACTACCAGGAAAGAATTAATGGGAGAATACTGTCTAAAGCACTCAAACAAGACAAAACTAGTTGGCAAGGACTTAAAATTTCTCATTGTGGACGATAAACACAAGATTATCTACTGCACAATTCCGAAAGTAAGTTCAACAACCTGGAAACGAGTTTTACGGGATCTTCGCGGACTCGACAAGGACGTAGGGGTCCATAGCAAGAACTTGTGGAGATGTTTGTATCAATATACAGAAGAGGAAAGATCAAAACGAATTGAAACTTATTTCAAGTTTCTCTTCGTTCGAGAACCCCTGCATCGCTTGCTTTCTGCTTACAAAGACAAGTTCATGAGAAGGGATAGAACAGCTAGCAAAACCGCTCGTGAACAAATCGTCAAAGCTTACCGCCCACAAGATTATAAACCTAACTATAATGACATCAACATCACCTTTGCTGAGTTTATTCAGTTTTTTTCTAATGATGTGCCGCGGAATCCACATTGGCTACAATACGAAAAGCTCTGCCATCCGTGTGGTATTACCTACGATTTCATTGGCCACTTAGAGACTTTGGAAGACGACGCGCCT
>JAHPZR010049084.1:0-13980 GCA_019787425.1 Platygyra sinensis | reverse complement strand
TTAAAGGCATTTCTGACCACCTCTGGCATCCCATTTTCATATTTGCAAATGGTGCCTCGTATACATGATCCAACAAGCATATAAATATGTTAGCTTGGGTTTGTGGCCTTGTTTAACGTTTTTCGGGCTGAAAATCACTTACGTATTGAAATCAAGTGGGTGGGGACTGGAAAAGAGTGAGTTACCATGGCAACAAAATGTTTTACAGCCATAGATGTGTTTCCTGTAGAACTATTAGCCTGCCAAGTTTCAATGCTCTGCACTGCAAATTGGCCAAGATAGCTCTATTTATGGCCCTGCGCACGCTATTGCCTGCCACACGCAAGTAAACTAAATACCAACACTTTGTCCATAATTTATCGCTATTATGTAAGCCCCATTATATATACCATTACAGCAGAACATTGGCTATTTAATAAACTATCAAGGGTGGCCCTCTCAACGTACCTTAATTCATATGGCTGTGAGTAAACAAGAAAATAAAGTTTGTGATTGTGCGGGATTTCATCGACTTCCGTTACACAACGATCAATTTTTATCAGGATTCTTTTCAGTTTACATCGTTCGCAACGTGCGGTTTGTTTGGTTCGTTTGGGGTGAGTAGCTTTGGTGTGGTCTATTACGTTCTGCCCAAAAGGCGTTCTCAACGTCCGTTTCTATCGAACGTTTAATGCGTGTCCCTTGAATCTTTCGTTTCAATCATTTTGTTCATTCAATTCGTGTCGTTCGTTTACCACTTGCACTCAAAGATAAGCATTTTCTGACAAGTGTGCTAGAAACGGGCTAATTAAGTTATTCGTTAGAGCTAGTGTTATCCCTAAAGAATGAATAAATTTTTTACTTGCAAAAATAGAATTGAGTTTTATTGTACTGCGAATGTGCGCGAACTTGCAGATAAAAATCTGTTGCGGGTTTTTCCTCTCTTTTGATTTTATTTCTTGTATTAGAGTCACAGAAATCTGAAATTTTCATTTCTTAAGTATTGAACAATACTTTTTAATTCACACAACTTTTCTGATGCCGTGAGGGGGCACATTAAATATTTTGCAGTTCAGAAAACTCACGTACTCGTTCTATATAAAGCGATCAAGCTGGTCTTGATTGGCACGGCCTTCGTTGAACTTTGTTGGTTTACTTTTTGAGAGAACTGCAAGCACGTACATTTTTCGACTATACATTGGAAATCGGGAAAAATACAATTAAGGTAAGTAAAAGTTTGTTTCTTTTGTTACTGTAGAACTGGAGGTTTGAAGATGTATCTCTTTTCCCTCGTCGAAATTTCATTGTTGTTAGCCTGTGTTTACTATGCAACGTAATTGAAATTTGATCCCAGCGCCAAACAACGTGTTTGTAATGGCTTTTTGCGGGGACTAAATGTCGGTTTACCAACTCGTGAAAAATCCTAAGAGTGTATAGAACCTGTTAACATGGAACATGTACTTCTGGGGTCTTTTCCATCGGAAAATAACCGAGTTACTGATGTGTACAAGTGGTTTTACTGCATTATCAGTTTGAACTGCTAGATCACTTGAAATGGCTTCGCTTATCTCTTTTCGATCAACACTGCACTTTGTCTGAGGTGTAACGCAATCTTGATGAGCTCAATTGTCTTTTTGTCAAAGGGACATTAAGTTAGGTTATCCCAAAGACAACAAATAATAATCAAGCGATTAGCCGTTTCTAACAGCAAAAAAGTACACTGACATATTCGCTGCCTTAATTCACTGTGCACGTGAAACGGCACCGTTACTCCTACATGAACTTTTGTACCATCTCAATTATGAAAATTTGCTCTAAATCGCCCGAGCTTTTTCATGATCTGTGTGTACATGGTTCAGTTGTATTAACAATTCCAAACACTTACAATAGCCAAGAACGGATCGGATATTTAATACCGTACTAAGCTTATAAGTCTTATAAATATGACATATATTTCATTTGCATTCCAAATTCACGCTCTCTTTCTTTATAACTTACCATCGGCAAAAGCCTTATCTGCGAGTATGGCAAACTTGAAATTGTTGGCAACCTTTTACAGTAATTTGACTAAAGCTGAAATATGTCAAACAGAATTTAAGAGGAAGATACTTTTAAGCTTAAAGTTCACCTCAGTTTACAATCGTAATGTACCGGTCAATTCCAAAACCGCCCATGACCCCCCCCGGGCAAATCCCCGGGCATTTGACTTTTCGGAAAAATTTTGGTCAAATTCCCCGCTATGTTGCCAGTTTAGACGGTCAAATGCCCCACCCGTTAAAGCTTCAAAGAGGGTCAAATCCCGAACCACCAGGGAAAACAGAATCGCTTACCTTTGGAAATAAGCAGAATCGCTTACTTTTGGAAACAAGTTCTGCAAAATTTTCAGCCACTACAAATTTCTTGTTCAACTTGTCTTCGCTCCACGCTTTGAACAAAGGCATATTTCACGATATAACTATATAAAACGACAACAACAGAAAAACCCACGTGGAATCAACAAGAGCAATGACCCGTCAACGCAGCTTACGTGCTGAATCAAAGAATTGCGAAATCCTTATGTTTCCGACCGCTGACAGACGTTTGACACGAAGTCAAATGCCCCACCGGGCGGGCCTCATTTTGGGTCAAATTCCCCACTGTACGGAATTTAACGCGAGTCAAATGCCCGGGGATTGCCCGGGGGGGGGATGGGCGGTTTTGGAATTGACTGGTACATAAGTTTGACGGCTTTCTCGAAAACCTACGCTATTTATCGTTCGGAAAACGACAATTTCGTGTCCAAATCGATGCGAATTAAAGTGAGAGGATTTTCGTTCAAAACAACTACATGTACTCAAGACAAAGAAAAAAAAACTACTTGAAGGGAATTTCGATTCAGTGCCAGACCCCGTCAGTCACAAGCAGGACATAATAATGAAAATAACATGGATCTCAAGATTGATCAGTGCGTCATATTTTTATTCAGTCAACTAAGAAAATGCGATTGATCAATTTGTGTCCGGATTTGGCCGCTAGCACGTACTACAATTTTTGAATCACTCAGTCATACTCTCAGACATTTTTAATGATCAGGCAAGTTACAGAATTTCGTAACTTAATTTTATACGAAATGGACAAGGGAATGTAATGTTCGTTCATCGCGAATTTCATCGTCCCTCCTCTACAAATTGAAGTAGAATTAAGTCTTATGAAAGCCGTGCAGGACGGAATTTGAAAATTTTCCCAAGTTATTTCTATTAGAAAGAAAGATAAATTTGTACTCACGCTTGAAGCATGTATAGAACGCCAATTCCCCATGTTCAATCGTTTCAGGGGGTTTGCTTTGTTATAAATGCAGCAGTTAGACTTTCTGGGCAGGTAGTTGTGTCTTCCGAATCCAAAACATATGAAAATTATGACACCTGCTCACACCTCAATCACGGTACAGTGCTCTACAAAGCCAATAGCCTGCGAGCAGCAAAGCTATCCTTCAGGGAGGAGTCTTTCTCGCGGCTTTGCCACTCACAAGCGCGCGCGCGCGCCCGGGCCACCCCAAACGTGAGACTTGCTCGCAGGCTACAAACATGGGGTTGATCAATTCGCTAGACTGCGAGTTCTTCATGTTACAGAAGAAGAATACAGGAAAAGCGAGATCGTGTACGCGAAAACATTGAAAGAGTGTATTAGTTATCAAGCCACTGTGTACATATATGACACATATATTCCATGTATTCATACGTAACCCTCGTCAATTACTGTTCCCACCATATTTTTTTTCAGAGCCATGCCAAGTTCAAGAATGCGAAATAAAGTGTATAAATATGCTGTTTTCTTTTTCCCGGATGGAAAGAAAATAGGCACGGCCCCTACATCAAACATTGTTGATGGTTACAAAACCAATATTAAACAAGGAGAAATCGTTAGCCTAAACTGGGAGGGGAGCCCAGTTTTAGGAAAGATTATTTTTTTACATGGTAAGTATAGGGTTACGAGGTTAGAAAAATTCACTGGATGTGCACGGAAACTAAGAAATCGAAAAATATCGATGGCATTACATTGCTATTTCTGCATATCAAAGAAAGGTTAGGAGCAATTAAATTGTACCAACTTTTGTTTTCAGCGTTTCACCATTCTATAGAGAGTCGGCTTGCTATCGTTATAGAAAAATTGAAGAAGCCTGGAAAATGGCTACAAGTACTTGAACAAAACTGACCAATTAATCGACCAGCATAACTTTGATTAGTATATACACACTCAGTGATCTTGGTTTTTTAAGCAATCTGACTGGTTCGCTATCTCTGGCTAATGAGCATTATTCACCCCCTACCGAGTGAATAATGCGTAAGCCAAACAAGAACAAAATGGCACGTTTTCCACGCATGAATTGAGAGGTCAATTAAATTGATTTTTAATGGTTTCCTGAAAATGTTGTTGAGATCACTTCCTGTGTATATAAATATTCTGCCACTATTCACCTCGATTTCAAAGAATAATTGTTAATTATTGACCGATTAAATTTATTGCGTTTTGAACGTTCTGTTCTATTCCTGTGATCACCTAAGATGAACCTCAGGAGTGCTGGGCCGAAGAGCGCAGATTGACGGCAACTGAAGCAAAGTATGGCCGCGAAAATAACAACGGGTCCAGGGAAGACCAAGATATCAACGGATCCAAAGAAGACCAGGATGACAACGGGTCCAGTGAAGACCAGGATATCAACGGGTCCAATAAAGACCACGATAACAACGGGTCCAATAAAGACTACGATAACAACGGGTCCAGTGAAGACCAGGATAACAACGGCTCCAATGAAGACCAGGATAACAACGGCTCCAGTGAAGACCAGAATAACAACGGGTCCAATGAAGACCAGGATATCAACGGGTCAAGTGAAACTCAGGATATCAACGCCCCGTTGGATGAGAATAATTTAATCCGCCATTTCTATCAAAACGCGTTTTTTACCAACAAAATTTTATTTACAATCATACAAAATCAGCGTGAAATAATAAATAACTTGAGATTTGTAAGTGAGATCATTGGGGTAAGGGGAGGGGTTACCTGTGGTGGTGCTGGGAGTATGGGGGAGGAATCTATTGGTTTTGGAGGGCTAAACGTTAGTACTGATGGGAGAATGGGAAACGGGTCTGTGAGGTTAGAAACAGTAGGGGGACTAAGCGTTCCTACTACTGGGGGGATTGGAGGCGAATCTCTGGGCTTGGAGACAATGGGAATGCTGAACGCTACTGCTGCTGGGGGGATTGTGGGTGGATCTGTGAGTTTAGGAACAGTGGCACGACCAATTGTTCCTGCTGCTGGGGGAATGGGGGGCGAATCTCTGGGTTTGGGAACAATGGGAGGACTTAACTTTACTGCTGCTGGGGGGATTGTGGGCGGATCTGTGAGTTTAGGAACAGTGGGAGGACTGACCGTTTCTCCTGCTAGGGAGATGGGGGGTAGATCTGTGGGTTTGGGAACAGTGGGAGGGCTAAACGTTACTTCGGGTAGGGTAATGGGGGACGGGTCTGTGAGTTTAGGAACAGTGGGAGGGCTAGCCGTTACTACTGCTGCGGGGGTTGGGGGAGGAGATCTGGGTTTGGGAACAATGGGAGGGTTAAACGTTACTTCTAGTAGGGGAACGGTAGATGGGTCTATGGATTTTAGTGGGAATACGGGAGGGGTGAATATTGCGGGGGAGATGGGGGAGGGATCTCTTGGTTTTGGCGGGGCAACGGGAGGGGTTGTCGTACCTGGAACTGGAGGGATTAGCGAGAGATTACTAGAATCGTGTGCCATAATGGGAGGGGCTCCTGTCACTTGTCCCGGGGGAGATGAAGAGAGGTGTAATTTGTCAGCAGGTAAAGTGTCAGGGGTAGGGGAGGACGTCATGAGGGCGTGGTCTCTTGACCAGCTCCATGACGTCGCTAAATCCAAACAACATTTTGCTGTTCTCTTGGTACGAAAATTCTTTACCAGGGAGCAATTAAAAGGCCATAGCGTCTCTGGGGGGAAATTGGGAAAGCTACCATTAGATAAGGGATTACTGGAGAAGGTAAGGGGTATATATTTTGTGTACCACCCCTCTGACACAAAGGAGGAGGACTGGAAACGTTGTGTCACGGCCATAAATACGTATCTGAGGGGAAAGGCATTAAAAAAACCTTAGTTATTCTAGTTATGAGCTTGCTTACTTTTAAGGAACATTATTTGGCCTTTTTCTGCCAATTTTTAAGTCTTCGCCTTAAAACTAGAGCTCCATGTCCTTTATGTATTGTTTAGAAAATATTTAAAAGTTTTAAATATTGTAAAAGAACTCTTTTTCCGTGCTATTACACGTGCATATTTTGCACTGTCGCATTCCACAATTTGTGGCTTTCTTTCTGGAAAGCCTGTTCTCCAGCGAGGAGCTCATAGACTTTCAGTGTCAGATTTTTGAAAGACGCAGTGTTGTAGCAAGACTAATAACAACTGTGATTAAAGTTAAATTTATCTGTCAATATCACAAAGAAAGGATGTATTAGTGGCATTCTTTAACAATAAATAGAGGTGCCTTCAAATAAGCTATCTTAATTGTCGACAACGCTTTCATCTTAAGATCCAACATCTTAAACTACTGAACAGTTAACCAATGTTAGGCGGGCTGTAAAACAGTTATTTTCTAAAGGGGACTAAAGCTAGATATAAGTTAATCATGAGTAAAACGTTCTACCCCTTCTGGGACCCCTCCTTTCCTTCTTTCTTTCTTACGTATACGGCTAACTAGTCTGCTACTTTCATTGTCGCAGCACGCCTCAAAAGGCTTTACTGACGAAACTAAAAACTATCCAAAGAATCTAGGATATCAAGATGCTCTGCTTCTGAGACCATAAATAGCTTTACTCCATTCTCTGTAAGTTCCTGTAAATCCGAACAAATGAAGCGGACGGTTGATGAATATACATATGCAGTTTTATCAGTAATAAGCTTGAAAAAATGATTGGACGAAGATTGCGAGCAGTCAACCCGTTCGTAGAAGTGCCCACGAATTATCTTGGCGCCAGCTGGATAACGAGCATTCCAGTCATCTGAAGCACTAGTTGTTAAGATTTCCGGCTGGTCTGAGATGACTTTAAGTAGATAATAGTCTTCTCCAACATCGGCAGAAGCGATGACAACCACGGAATTTTTCGAAACCAAATCCAGCAACCCCTCCCTTATCTCTATTACGTCATTTCGAGTGGCCCTTCTTTCTGGAGCCTGTTGTTCTAATACGTGTTCTTGCCAGTTTTTTTACAAATGGCGCATTGTCACAGCTAGCGAAATCGTTTGCGATACAATGATCGCAGTAGCAAGAAAGCTCTCTCAGTTGTAAATATCCGCTTTGCTCACGAGCTAAAATGCTATGAACAGCACGGTTCCCCTTAACTTCTTAAGTACGACGAGGCCTGTTTCTGTCGTGGTGTTCAACGTAAAAAAAAAATTCTTCGACTTAAGCTAGCCTTTTCCGATGGTACACGAAGATTTTCTTGTGCAAACTCAAAAAGATCACGCGCATTCTGAATAACTTTCTGTCGCCTTATGACAGCCATATCGGCTTTGAATTTCAAGTTTGCCCCGGCGCCATCCTGAGGCCCCTTTGCATGGGACGTTTCAAAGTAGTTCCGAATTGTTGGATAACCGAAATCAGCTACAGAGTAGCTAACGTCACCCATACAGTGACGACTTTTATACTGGGCGGAACATCCGTCCGTCCACTCATGCATGAATGCCACTGGATACTTAATTTCAGCTAAATACTGGGCTACCAGTGAGCGGCAGTGATGGACAGAGTGATGATCATGCTTCAGATCAGGTGATATCACAAAAAGATGTTCAGTTACAACATTAGGTTTGTCAGCTGAACCGTCCTCACCATCAATCTCTGCCAAAGAATGACGATGCAGAACGGTCACGTGAATGGATGCCTGTGTTTGCCCATAGTAAAGGGATTGTATTTGATCTTGGTGTTGGCATGTGTAATTTTCGGAATAGTCGTGGACGCAACATACATGGCCAACTGGTAAGCACTTTATGAGGCCTTTTAACTGATTATTTTGCCAATTAGCTCGGAGACGGTGGCCAGGGAACTTGACTAGCAGACTTTTAAAATAGGACAACATATCACCTGGCGGTGTTTGTTTTTCGACCATTTGTAGTCTTCTGTTTTCGCCCACAGTCACGTACTCAAATCGCTGCCATTTAACCTGAGTACCGTCCTCTTCAGTGCTTTCTTCCTCGGGAAGAAATGTTAACAGCGACACGCCACAATCAACACATTCCCTGTCGCAACACGTCTTGCTATGAAATTCATTACCTTCTATTTTCGGACAGAGTGTTTTGTCAACTAAATCCGTAAGGTGGGTGTAAATTGGCGCAACTTGTTCTCTCTCTGGCTGCTCTTTTATCAACTGTTTTCTGTAGTTCATACACGCCGAAAAAAGCATACGTATTTCTACGTGTGTTCGGCAACAACAAGAATTGCGGTCTTCAGGTCTCGCCGGCACAACATAAAATGGTTTACAACTCTCGAATGTTCGTTGACCCATTTTTACGTCAGGAAATTTTGCCCTAAACTCATTATAGACTTCATTCTGCGTTTTCTCTAGTATCTGTTTCTCATGTTCAAAGTACTCCTTTGGCGCAATTCGTTCTCGTACTACGTCCCTCTTGTTGCCGGTTGGCCTGGAAATCCCAGGACTAGCCCAAAAATCAAACGCAATTTTCATATGCTCCTCAGGGGTCGCATCATTGCGTCTCTTCCTTTTCACGTCTGTCCAGCCAGCAGATGCGTCACTTAAAACACGCTTCCGGTGTTGCATACTTTTTCTTACTCGTTCTCGATTGATAGAGAGGGTTTCTGCAACATGCTTTTGGATTTTCTTTTCAGTCACAGTTTCGCCACAAAGTAAAGAAGTACAACACTGCATCGCGGCACGGCTATCCTTTGATCGGCCATCTTTAAGTGACGTGATGAGAGACCGCGCGTCTTTCACTATTGCTTGATTAATTTCGGATTGCTTTTGTTCTTCTGGGGACAATATTAAACCGTGTAATGTCAAAGTCTGGCGTGTCGTTGGACTTTCCAACACTGCTGAAAGCACTGCCGCCCTTTTCTCAGGAGTAACAGGTAAAGCTTCTTTAACTTTATCGGTGGCTCTTTTTTTCTCTCCACGATGCTTGAATGGCGCAGTCGATGTTGCATCTTTTTTTTTCTTACACCTATCTGTTTTTTTAGTTTCTCGAGGCTCTCCCCTCTTTTTTGCACGACAGCGCTGTACTCTTTCTCGAATTTGGGCTCTTTTTCTTTCTTTAGATTCCTTGAGTCTATCTGCACCACTCTTTTTCATGTTGTTGGTTCACCTTAAAACGATTCGTGTGCACGCATATCCATACGAATTAAACGCTGTGATATAAACCTGAACAGTTAGCACGATACACACGGTAGGCCAAAACTATAAAAAACGTTTCCTTTCTGCCAGCAGTTAGCATACGGAAGAGAAAAATTGGAATTTTTCAAAAAATATTCACCACTGAGTAACTCTGGAACCTGAATAAAAGTGATAAATTTACTGATGTCATTTGAATCGAGTATTCGTACACTCGTGGCAGTTCAGTTTTTAGCGTTCCGATCGTTTCTTACGTGCTTATGTGAAGGACAAAAATGCTAAAAGTACATTTCGTGCGTTCCAAAAGAATCGTGCCAGTCCAAGGACCAGTCTTGTGCCAGTCTTTGAATTTTAGAATACTGATTCGGCGCTCATTACACTGCTAAGAATTTACGTAAATGATTTACTTTCAGTACTTTTACGGTTCAAATTCAAAGAAATTATGAACGGTCTTTCTTTTTGTATGTGGTGCTTAATTAAAGGTTGAAGCTCTGTGTCTCCCCGTGTCCCAAACAAAAAACGGACGAAAAGACACTTCACGTGGTTTGAACGATTCACACGGTTTTAACAAATAATCTTTCTTAAGGGGTTGCTCTAAAATTTCTACTTTTTAAATATCTCTTAATTGGTTTTCCGACCTCTCTAACGTTTATATTGGCATAGAATTCCGGAGGAAATCGTTATCGTGATAAAGTACATGTCGGTAATTACAATGTAGGCCGCCGCAACCCTTAAAGGAGCTACGTCACGGTTAAACGGTTTGAAAAGTTTAGCCTCATTTTTTCAATTTCGTTGTCTGTAATCCGTGTCAATCTTCTCCATCCTTAACCATCCATGTTCCTTTAAAATTTATTATTATCTCTTCACCATCCATGCTCCTTTAGAATTTATTATTATCTCTTTCGTGTTTTTCTATCTTTGTAAAGTATTATTTCCAGGTTCCCTTCAATTTAAAGGTAATTTTGTCGATGGTCAAAATAACTCAAAATGCCGTGACGGAGCCCCTTTAACCTGCCTTGAAGAATTGCTTTTGAAGTGAAAAGAAAAACTGGAATCATGCAACCTTTGGGATTACTTCGAGTTTTCACGCTAATAAGCAACAGTAGCGTCGCCCGAGGAAAGAAAATGCGTCAAATGGGAAATATCATAAATAAACACGAAAGCAAACTGATGGATAAAAATAATTGTAAACGAATGTTCGAGAATTGCAAACCACTTTTTTGTTGTGCTGGCCGGAGACATGAAGACTGCAGCCTGTGCTTTTTATCCCAACAAAAGATGAATGAGTGCTGTTTACTTCGTAAAACTTTATAAAACAAGCAGGCCGATGGGTAATGCGAAAAGAGAGTTGGTTATGATTATGAGGAAATGTGTTGAATTTTTTTCCGGAGTAAAAGAGCACGGCCGATGAAGTGACACTCCGCTTTATTAAATGGCAGCACTTCGAGTGCCTGAACTAGAATCACACCGTCTAATTGTTTCAAGGTTTCGTTCAGAAAAAAGTAAGGTGATGATTCAACAGCAGAGATCTATCAAGTACTTGAACTTCAGGCTTACATTTAATCATTACTCAAAGTACATTTAGCAACTGTGTTATTGAAAAAAAGTGCAAAGCTAATTTACTGTGAATTGCTTAGTTTAAATAGTCATAATATTATATGAAGTATTTCCTCAATAATGGTAATAGGGCTGGGTGGAGTCCAATTCGGTTTGTAATCATACGAGTGATTAAAAAAAATCGGACGACCGCGAAGCGGGAGTATGATTACAGACTGAATTGGACCGGACACGATGACACGACACGATTGTTATGATTAAAGTTGAATAAATGGATTTAAACACGACTCGAGAGAAAGCAAGTTTCTTGTTAAGTCATTTCCAGAACACCAACAGCAAACATTGGGGCATGAAGATCCACTGAAGGAAAAACCACAAATGATCGGAATTCCAATTTCAAGGACGTCTGGAAACAACATGGCTATGGTAGATGCTGAATCACTCGTTACTGGCATCTCTCTCGTGCAAACGATTGTACAATCATACTTGTTGATCGCGTGAATGATCGATTCCCCTCCAAGCAAACAGTAGGCCATATTTATTACGGCCAAGTTAAAGGATGATTGCAAAATACCTTCATGTGCTCACATTAAGACATCTTGCAATATTCAAACAGTAGAGATGTTTACACGTCCTACTAAGTTGTGATAAAAAGTGATTGTCGATGGAGGTTCCACTAACATTCAGCTCGCGCAGTCGAGCGAAAGTTATCACGTTTTCTGGCACATGTCCTTTTGCGCCCGATAAATTTAACAAAAGCAAGTTACTACACTTTTTCTTGAATCGAGAAAGTGATTCCCAAGTTGTTTTCCCGTTAAGTAATGAAAGTGACGTAACAATATCTGCCGGTGCCACGCTGATCACTTCCAATAGTTTGTCGACAGCTTCCTGGTGCAAGCTGCCTTTCTTGCCAAGGCTTATCTCCCTTATGAACTCCAAACCAAGTGTTACAATCTGACGATCGTATGCCAGACGACGGAAGTCCTTACAAACAAGGGAAACTGAACGGAACACATATGGAGCTGGTAAAAACGAAAATATGTACAACACAATCTCCTCTGGCAATCGCTCCATATTTCTTATCTTTTAAACAATAGCAGTAGAAGTCTGAGTTGGGCAATAAAGCAAAAACGGCACACTTGACGTTATCTGAACGATTTGCACTGAACACACGGTAGACAAAATCACGTTTTCTTTCTTCTGACAATCAACAAACAGAGGAAAAATGGATTTATTGCAAAAAAAGAAAAAAAAAACCTCAAATAATAAATCCGGAACCTCAATCAATGTGATAAAATTCTTGATGTCATTTATAAATCGAGTATTCGTACTACCGTTCCGATCAATTCCTACGTGCGTGTGAGAAGATAATAAGACAGATCGTGCTATTCGTGTCTTTTCGTTCCTTTCGTGCCCGCACATTGCGACTGCAACTTCCATTCACAAGTAGGCCAGTTTACGTTTAGAGTGCCCTCGAGATGGATTACTGCTTAGAGATTGACAACATACGTGACGCCCGGCTTGACTTGGTTGAAGATATGTGGGAGTTAAGGCAAAAGTTTCTGGCAACTGTTCAAAATTTAACAGTTGGTCAAGCCACCCAAGAGCTGCCGCCAGTTCTGGCAGATTACTGTAGTCTTAGGGAAAATATCTCCACCATGATTGCTGATATGGACAGGCTGGAAAAAGAACTGACTTCACTTATAAATCAACAGAGGTTATCCAAGTAGCCGCTTCCAAAAAGCAAACGGCTCTTTTAAGAGCCACATAAACAGATAGGAAGTAATGACCAATACATTATTTATTCTGTTTCGTTATGGACAGGTTTAAAAACGCATGAATATCGTGATAGTTTCATTATTCAGATTGATAGCACGCAAGTCAAGGAAACTAATAAAGAGGGTTTTGATCACACCCTGCCAACATGTTTCAAACCAAGTCAGAAATCGGAAATTTCGATCAATCGATCATCGGTCTGGTTGGCGGGGCCCGAAAAGTTGATTTGTGAATGGGCCCTTTGCAGTTTACGATCACATGGTACAAAAACCGCCATGCTGGAGAGCAAACTGCCCACTGGGACCTCCAAAACAAAGCAACTTAACTAAATATTCTTTTGTTTTGGAGGTCCCAGTGGGCGGTTTGCTCTCCAGCATGGCGGTTTTTGTACCATGTGATCGTAAACTGCAAAGGGCCCATTGCGGTCAATGCGCCCAAAGCCTGCAGAGAGATAGAGGGAACATTTATATAGTACCGTGTGTTTTAGAGTGTGTTTGTTCGGGCTGCCCCATCAACTCTGTTTTGTAAATCGTTAAGTACAATATTTACAAATAGACATGTACAAAATGTCGGATGGTAAAAACCAGTTTTCTAACCCAAAACAACACAGTTTTCTGTCAAGTTGATCGCCTCGTACTCTGTTGCTAGTCACGTGAGCACGAAACGATAAGACACGATGTGCATACATGGAACGATACTGGGAGCGAGTTTAACCAGGGGGCACGATATTGACTACGAATTTTCATGCGGTAAGTTAGGGTGACTTTCATCTTAATTAAGCCATGCAATAACAAGAAAACAGCTGAATGGCAAACGTAACTATAACTTATGTGCACGGTATTTTTGCTACCAAATGCAAATATGGAGCAACTACAGAATTAGCCGCAAATATTTACGTGATCATGTCCAAAACGTTTTTGTCTCGGAAGAAGGAAAATTTTGAACCCCGCTTTTCCTCGGTCTCGGATCATCAATGCCGTAGTGATATCTAAAAAAAATAACACTTTTACACATTTACGGAATGCACGTTCATTCCACTTTATTTCCACAAATCTTTATGACCCTAGGCTTTTTGTAAGCGCCAAGATTGAGAGTTTTTTGATGTCACTTAAAATGTTACGCTCGTGGTAACCAACACCGTGCGCAAAGCCACGGTCTGGCATTCCTGAACACTTTCATGAGCACTAGCTGGTGGCAGGCAATAGCGTGCGCTAAGCCTTATATACATGATGTAAAATTGGGTTGAGTAAATGACGTCATCAGTCATCTCATTTGCATATTTTAC
>JAHPZR010049083.1:0-13591 GCA_019787425.1 Platygyra sinensis | reverse complement strand
ATAGGCACTTTAAGTTACACGCCACTGATTAAATATTCATTTCGGAACATGTACAAACATTGGTAAAACGAATGAGCTCCAGCTCCATGCTTTCAAAAAGAATTCATACGAACAATATTAGTTTGATCTATAGGCAAGGTTAAACTTCGTTTTCCTAGATATATTTTTAGCATTTACATAACAGTACAATGTATACGTAGATGATGACATGGTATACATGAAAGAATACGTGCATAGACAAATTGTTAGGGATCCCATACTTTTACATCTGAAATGCCACAAAGGTTTCTAGATATATCTACTGCAATAAATGATTTTTTATACAAACAGTTTATATGTACCTTGCAGTAGGGGTACAACTTTGAGTTACTAGTCAACTCTTTGAATGGTCATGGTGTACATACCATACACCTCACAGTTTATATTAATTTCTTTTATATTTTTATACTAATTACCACTACTAATGTCTATACTCCTTTTTCCCTATTTTAATTTTATTTTGAGAAAACTCGATCGACCCAACTTTATTATTTATTTCAACCTCCCCCTTTCTCTTCTAACCACCCCATGCTAATCTCTCCTTTACATTATTATTATTATTATTATTATTATTATTATTATTATTATTATTATTATTATTATTATTATTATTATTATTATTATTATTATCATAATTGTTAAACTGCCTTGTGGTTGACGTAGCTGCTTTGGAGTTTGTTGGTCCCTCAACGTTAGTGTATTCTTTAACATCTAACAATTTTTGACTTATTTTATTTTTTTTTTTATTTTCGATTTTCTGCTTACAACAATTCCCATGCATGCATCTACCCCCTGATATAATACCCACTGTTTCAGTGGTGTACATACCTGTTAAATATCAAGAAACCCTTGGATGGTTTCTAAAAGGGTTCGATTGGGCAGGATTAAACCACACATAACAACAACTGTAATTTAACATGGCGAACCCACGACAAGAACAGGTAGCCTCACTTTAATGCCCAAGCGTGCAACCGCTGGCAATACATAACAATACCAAGCACCTTACAGTTTATATTAATTTTTTTTAGTATTTATACTAATCACTACCACTAGTTATTTACACTAATCACTACCACTAATGTTTATACTCTTTTCCCCACTTTTAGATCTCCTAAGAATCTATTGAATCTTGTTTAACCAATCATTACCTTCCAGATATCAATCGTGTGACTTATTCCACGATTTTTCATAAAATTTAGAATTTCACCGATCTTTACGTTCTCATTAGATTCCAAACATGAGATCACTGTAAACTTAAGCTCACTTGAATAGGCCATTTCCGAATTACCTCAGGTCTCTTCTTCGAAGCGAGTCTTGGTGCTCATCCTTTCATATGCAAATCATTTTCCATTCACACGCAAATTAAACTCATCTTCATGTGAATGAAAATTGATTTGCATATGAAAAGATGAGCACCAAGACTCGCTTCGAAGAAGAGGCCTGAGGTAATTCGGAAATGGCCTATTACTTAAGCTCACATAGAAATAAAAAAATTATGCTTGTGATTGTTATACCTCATTTACTCTGCGACAAAGATTTTGCTTGCGATTACTGAAAAATTGCGTTTGAAATCATTCCTGCCCCATTTTTCTACAATTAAGATTTATCAGTAACTTGTATGTTTTAGAACGATAAATCATTGATGTGAAGTCTTTCACTTACCGGTTAACCAGTCACTATGTTGTTCCATCGAATTCGTCGGTTTCACTTCCAAATATTATTACGTTTCTCTCCTCGTTAACAATTCCTTCGAGCTTAACTTTTGTTTTATCCCTTGCACATTATTGAAATCACATCTGCTATTAGAAAATGGTTTATCACAGCCTAAATTCCTACCTTGCAACGGTTTTCTGACACACATCGCCATTTCTTGGATTGTTCGTGACTATTCCATCGTCCTTTTCGAGCCCCTTTTGCTACGTCATTACTAATAACGCAATCATGGCGCAATCGTGGCATCAAATCAATTTATTTTTCACGGTCAAGGTCTTCAAGTTCAGTTTTATTTAAGGGGTTTTCGTCACAGAATTCTGTTTCAAGTGTATTTTCCTTCCAAGAGTTTATTCCTCTCAATGTGAGTACTTTTTTATTGTTTTTTACACTGATACGAACAGTTTATTAAATTTTTTTACAGGGCTTTATTTATTCAATTGATTATCCCCAGGGGATTTGTTTCCACCTGCACGACACGCTGCGCTTTAACCTTTTCTACTCTTCGGTACTAACATTATTTTATTTTCAGCGCTAAATAGAAACATTTTTTTAAAAAACGTTTTTCGCTTTCCTTTGCAAACCTTATCAAAGCCTTCATTATATGCAAAATTATAATTTTCTTTGTCTGCAAAGTTCGTTTTTACGGAGGTTCACAAGCTCTTCTTCAGTATCTCTTCCTTTTCTTTTCCGCTGGACTCGACACGGGGGTGTCGGGCAAAGGTCTGGTACCGGACTAGAAACACCCCTGCTCGGTTGGGCTTTGCCAATGAGGATTCTTAACCATGCTAGCCTTGGTGTCGATGTTCCTATCTTTTTCCACCCGGGTGATACATCTCTTTTTCTTTTTGCTTCTTCTGTTGATTTCGATACCCTCTCAATGGTTACCTAATACATAATACAATTTTACAAATCTATTAGTCATTCAGGCGCTGCTTTTCGATTTGGATAGCACGCAGTCTCAAATTTAGACTGTGCAAGGTCTTGTCTGCCACTGCTCTTTTGACAGGACCAGATGGCTGTTGGCCCAGCAGCCTAGTACCCGATTTAGGGTCCCTCACTCAGGGTTACAAGTTAACCCCTGTGATTGTTTTCTTCAGGAATTTTTGTTTACTTTTCCTATATCCTTTCAAATTATATTAAATTTTTTTTTGTTTTGGAATTTTTCAACCGGAATAAATTAAAATTTTTTCCAGCCTGAAATTCATTTAAATATGATTAGCACAAATAAAAACAAATTATCTCTAGCATTTAATTCGACTACAGCACACAGTTGAGTGAATGAGTGAATGAATGAATGGATGAATGAATGAATGAATGAATGAATGAATGAATGACACAAAAAAAAGAAAAAGAAAAGAGAGGCCAAGATTAATCCAAAAAAGAAGGAATTTACTTACTCTGTTAAGTGGAGATGCTTTTTACCCACTATCCACCTGGCCACAAGACATCCAACAATTATTTTGGAAGAAACCCATTGGAGATACTGACACATTTAAGCTGATGCTGTTTTTCTTTGGTAATGGCTCTTCAAAGCACCTGGTAACAGAATGGATTCTTACATCTCAACACTGGACCACACTACAAAAAGGAATATTAATAACAGCTTAGACTCTAAAGATAATATTTGGTTCTATTATGATGTTCATCATGCCACTTGGCTATTTCTCAATGGAGAATTCACAAATACCAATAATCTATAAAATTTTTAATCATATAGACCCCATATTTTCAAGAAGAAAAATACCATTAATCTGTTATTTCGATTCACATAGATCATATTTTTTATAGAACGAAAAATGCTGTATATATTTTTTTTTCAATAACAAGAGATTATTCAGTTTTTCAAATACTAATTGTAATTTTCATACAATGTTTTTATTACATTCAATCATTTAAACTTACATTTTTGGGTCTCTGAATTTTAATTATATTTTTTAAGTTTTAAATAGATACCTCTTGGGTAAAATTTTAAGTTTCATTCATATACACATCAAATTTTCTGAGTTTAAAAAAAATTTTTCCCCTCCTCCTAACTTTAATCACTAACTTTAAATACTAATTTCAACCTCCCCCTTTCTCTAATGACCACTCCATGCTAATCTCTACTTTCTATTATTATTATTATTATTATTATTATTAGCATTATTATTATTATTATTATTATTATTATTAGCAGTATTAGCATTATTAGCATTATTAGCATTAGCATTATTAGCATTTTTAGCATTATTAGCATTAGCATTATTAGCATTTTTAGCATTATTAGCATTAGCATTATTAGCATTATTAGCATTATTAGCATTATTAGCATTATTAGCATTATTAGCATTATTAGCATTATTAGCATTATTAGCATTATTAGCATTATTAGCATTATTAGCATTATTAGCATTATTAGCATTATTAGCATTATTAGCATTATTAGCATTAGCATTAGCATTAGCATTAGCATTAGCATTAGCATTAGCATTATTGTTGCACTGCCTTGTCGTAGACGTGGCTGCTTTGCAGTTTGTTGGTCCCTCAACGTTAGTGTATTCTTTAACACCTAACAATTTTTGACTAAATTTTATTTCCCGTTATTTTTGATTTTCTGCTTACAACAATTCCTGTACATACATCCACCCCCAGACATAATACCCACTGTTTCAGTGAAGATTTGGAGAACCCTTTTATTAGGGATCCCATACTTTTACACCTGAAATGCCACAAAAGTTGCTAGATATATCGACTGCAATAAATGATTTTTTATACAAACAGTGTGTATCTACCATACTTAAATATTAAAGCTCTTCTAGTTGAAGCTTTTATGGTGAGTACAGTCGAACCTCTCCACAACAGTCACATTGGACAAAAACTAGTGTGGCCGTTTAACAGACGTGGCCGTTTTTGTTTTTGCGGGGATGAAACATTGTGAGAAATGCCTGTTTTGACATATCAATGCATAACATGTTTTAAAAATAGGTACGCAATGCGTACATGTGTCTGCTATTTGGCAATTTAACAATCACATGGGAAACAAGGCAACGCACGCTTCGCGAACGATGGACACTTGCGCTTTGTCTCCGTAACTTTTAAATTTCACTGTGGACATTGGAAAACCAAGTACGCGAGTGAGCTATTTTCATAAGTTTGTCATGAATTTCTTAAAAGGTGTTGTCTCAATACTGTTGGTGGGTGCTGTGCTAAATAATGTGGCTCTATCAAAGTTACCCCAGCAAAATTTTTTACGAGATTCTATAATATGAATTGCCACATTTTGACAGTCTGCAGCTGCTTGTACAAACAGTGCATCACACCATGTACCTTGCATTGACATATTATTTATATATTCATTCCATGAATTCTCAGTATTGCTTTCAGGAAGACTTTCAGGGTTATTGCTAAGGTATTGAACACCAGCTTGTCTAATGAGTAAGTGATGATTGGGATCACCATATAACTGATGAGAAACTGCTCGAAAAAAAAAAAAACAGTTGCCTTCACCACCAACATCAACAGGTCTCAATCTTAGCTGACGTAATCGCATGTTTAACAACATAGTGGAACCAACTGAAAATATAGTTTAACTGTTTAAACTTTGTTCAGGGCCTGGATTTAACTTGATATCACCAGATGTCAAAGGCTTCATTCTTGAGACAGTGTCTTTTGGTACTGCTGGTTGATTTTGTTATTTCGTGATTATTTAGGGAAGAACTACATGTAGTTATTTGTTTGTTATTTTGCAAAAGTTTGCTTGCTGTCACACTTTTTAGTTTTAAAAAGTTACTGAAAAAACATTCACATTTGTGCAGATATGTTACATACCATTACTTATAGCGAGTCCTGAAGCCATACAACCTTTACGATTTAGGAGTATATTTTCTGAGAATACACTTCAGCTTGCACCTAACTCTTGTCTTTTTCATGGATCTTATAATCTTTTTTGGTAATCTAGACGGCTCTCGGTCTCTGCGTCGTTTCACTTGTTTAACTATTTTGAACTGGCCACGAAATTCTTTAGCACAAGATGGCGACAAGACCACAACAAGGCTCATCATTGCACGGAAAGTTTTGCTTAAAGTTTTCCTCAGGTAATAGTTATGCACCAGTTAATGTTAAGCACCGGGGGGGAGGAGGGTTGGGCGACCCCGGGAGATTTGGTAGTGTTTCCCGAGGTTGGGGTAATTTGACAAAATCTACTGGAGCCTAGTCCCACCATCTTGAAATTATTTTGTGTGGTGCCTTTCACTCACAAGTGATCGTATAAAATTTGCCTGTTAACTTCTGAATATACATAGTAACTTCACAGTCAAAGTCAATAATACACCCATAGAAAGAGTAATTAAACATAAATCCCTTGGAGTTCAAATTGATGAATCTTTGAACTGGCGCCCACACATTGATACCATTTCAAAGAAAATATCCGCTGGTATTGCTATTTTAAGGCGTGTAAGTCATTTTATACCATTTGATATTAGAGTGAATATGTACAATGCACTGGTAATGCCATATTTTAATTACTGTAGTGCCGTATGGGGTCATATCAATAAGGGACTAGCAGACAAACTTCAAAAGCTGCAGAATAGGGCTGCTAGAATTCTCACCTATTCTAACTATGATGTTCGCTCAAGTGTTTTGTTGGATGAGCTTGGCTGGGAAAGGCTAAAATATGTAAGACTTAAACAGTTGGCTGTGACAATGTATAAAATCCATAATAATCTTTCCCCAGCGTATCTGAGGGGGATCTTTACCAACACCTCAAATGTACATTCACACAATCTCAGAAATTCTGAGATTAATTATTATGTCCCCAGACCCAGAACTGAGTCTGCAAAAGGGAGCCTACACTACAGAGGATCTGTGGAACAAGATTCCCTCAGAGATTAGAAAACTGTCTAGTTTAAATGTTTTTAAAACTTCATTTGATGGGAAACATTTTTTCTAATACACCTTGACCCATTTTAACTCTTATCATTCATAATGTAAGTTTTTGTATTTTTAACATTATAGTTCCTTAGAGTATTTTAGTGTAGTTTTAAACACGATTCCTAGGAAGACCATGTAAAGTGATATGATCTCGTGGATAAATAAAGATTGATGATGATGATGATACATTATCGCGTTGGACTTAAAAACCTCGTGAAAAGGCGCTTGGGAAATGCCGCCTTTACAAGGCCTGGGATACAGCAAGACGTAAAAAAGGCTGTGGCAGTGAGGGGATTTCAAGAATTTGTCAAAGGAGGCAAGTGTTTTGATCTCAGTGTTATTCTTATGAATGATTGATAGTCAGAGTATCAAAAGAGAGCACAAATAAGGTAACTGAAACATTAGCTTTTCATGGTAATTTCCGGGGGGGTACTTAACAATACGGAAAGGCTCCGCCCCGAGGTCCAACCCTTACCCTTTCATATACCATTTTGGCAGAATAGGTACCCCTTTTATATTCTTTTGTTGAAAAAAGGTACCCCTTTCACATACCTACTTTAGGAAGTCTTGTTCTCATTTTCATGTAGCGCTTAATAAATAAACTGATAGCGCCATAAGGGGCGTCTATTTGAAGTATTATAATTAAAGGCCCTTTTAAATACCTAAATGACCGATTTCCCTACCCTTTTATATATCTCAGCTTGTGAAATCCCTACCCTTTCATATACCTGAAGCCTCACAAAGGTACCCCTTTCGGGCGGAGCCTCTCCGTATAGGTCATTATAGGAAGTACCCCCTCCCCGGGGGTAATTTTTACTGATCACCATTAAACTTTTAACGTGATTAGCTCCCACCAGTACTGCGTGGCATGGGCTTCGAGATCCAAACTAATGACTATGACTGGAAGTGCCCTCTCTGCATTGCAGAAGATCTCATGAGATATAAAGTTTGTTTAATCTTTTTAGAATAACAAAGAAATTGCATTGTAATTTTCATCATCTTAAATCAAACAAAATTTAGAACCAGGGAAGGGGTATTTGACATCAGTGTTTTCGCCCTGGGTAAAGCATTTGACATAAAAATAGGCAAAAATGTCAAATCTCCCGGGGGCTTAACATTGACTGGTGCATTATAAACAAAACTACTGGTTCTAATATCAAGGCTAGGTTCGCTAAAAATTATCTTTAATTAGATAATAGCTATCGAGAAGATTACTAGTTCTTAAACAAATTCGTGCGTATAAATTGTCCACAGCTTTCGCAGACGTTCGCGCAATGATAGAAGATGTTTTCGGCTTTTGTTTCCCTATATATGGGGCTGATAAAACTTTAAAATTCGTGTCTTCGCAAGCACAGGAGTAACTCTATGGCGCCGAGCTTAGACTTGGACAAGTCGACCTTATGAATTTCAGGGTTGAATATGTTAGGCCGCGAAGGGGCCGTTGTTCAGGTCGCGAAGCGGCCGAGCGAGCGAGAGGTACTGAATAAACAAGACGAGGGACTTCTCAGGAAGTCTACGCCGAGCTGTGCATCGATCGACAACTTGAAAGCATCTGTCAAAGCCATTTATTCGGCCAAGTTGACCCGTACTTCGAAAGCTGTGACATATTGAGACAACACCTTCTAAGAAATTCATGACAAACTTCAGAAAATGAAAAAAACTCACTCACTTACCTGGCTTTCCGACATCCTCAGTGAAACCCAACAGCTATGGAGACAAAACGCAAAATGTCCTTCGTTCGCGAAGCGTGGGTTGCCTTCTTTCCCACGTGATCGTTGACGCAATTGCCGACTCATTTCCTCGAATTCTATTGGTTCCGAATGTTGTCTTGAATTCGTAATTTTCTCACAACCAATGGTAAGGGTTACGATAATTCACGATTGAGTGACGACATTCATCGTGGTTCACGACAGATTCACGACAAATGGTTACGCTTTACCTGTCCCTCATGTACATAATCACAAAATGGACTTGTAATGAAAACCTCACTCAAATCTCTATAAGAAATTTTCACACTTGTACTATATGAAGTAGTGATCGAAATTTCTACAGCTCTGCATAGTGTCTGCATTTGCATATGCAAATAGCAGACACAAAAACTCATTAAAAAAAGGATGCCAAACAAAAACAGAGACCAACAACTCGCGGTACGGATCAAGTTTGTGAGCTTTTACAATAAAAAATGGCCAGGCGCTCTGAATACACTATTTATTAGTTGTTCATTAACTGGCCGTTGTGGGATATTTTCAATTGGCAGTAATATAATGGGACGTGCTTTAATGGCCGATCCCGCTGTGGAGAGGTGGCTGTTCCAGATCCTCTATATCGTTTAATTTTTTCAGCTTGGGTGAAATAGGCCTTCTCTGCGCTTTAAATGTTATAATTTTTACTGACTATAATACTCACCTTTTGTAGGGAATTTCCAAGAAGATCTCGAAGATCTACACCATGTAGAAGAAATCACGGTAAATCAAATTCCTTTCTGACTGTCTGATCGTGTATGTATCACCTTGCTCGCCTCTCAAATTGTTGTGTTTTTTCTTTGTATACATAGAATATACATACCCAAGAAGCAAGTCACTTTGTAACTTTTAAAACGATAGCAGTCATTTTCATGATGCACTGCCCGGGTCGTTTGGAAGAATGAAAAGAATTCAGCCACATTTTATGAAGAACATTTCACTATCGTCAGGATAAAAAAAATAAACATCAGATTGCGGATAAATTGATACTTATTATAAGGGTCCAAGATGCATTTTCAACAGCAAAGACTTATTCAGATTTTGTCCCGTCATTAGAGATGAATCGGAGCGCATCACATGGAACTGGTCTTGACCATGATTCATTGAAAGGTAGAGAAAATGAAGTACTTTTATGTGTCATTGTCAGAGAAAACCGGGCAGAACCAAAAGATCGAGGTCGGCCGTTTACCTTCATCTTTTCACAGTATAAAAGCTATCCGAAAAGATTAACAACCATGGTATTTGCCGAGGTAGGCGTTCGTTTTTCTTCGAGATATCACCACATCATGATTTTGGCCTCCCAAGCGGTCTAAAATGGCCGAAATTTTGGGAATTTTAGGTGAGCCTAAAATATACTTCGTGCATATTCCAGAAACTCTTATTTTCGTGTGATAATATTTGGCCCGTTATTAGTCGATTGAGATATATTTGAAGTTTTTCACTTAAATTGTACGGTTGTCACGAGGTGCCAAATATCATCGCCGAATCGTTAAGGAGCGTGACCTAAATTTTAGCCATTTTCAGCGAGTCGTTTTTCAAAAGTGCGGCAGTTTATTTCCACAAAAAGACGATTTTCTGATAGTCTTTTACACTGATATCAATATTCAGTTTAGTTAAAATTGGTATCTACAAGCAAATCGGAGTAATTGGTCTCGCAAAGTCCAAAAAAAATCATTGGTCAGACATATTTCCCGCCAAATGTTTAGCGAAGAATATCACCTTATTCCGACTTTCTGCGATTGTTATCCATGATTTGCTGAAAGATCTGCACAAAATAGTCAGGTGGACTGCAAAATAGAATATTTAAGCTGTGACATCGGGATTAACTTATGCAAACATTTCAAACTCGCCAAATTTATGCCATTATCAAGACTAAAATTTCCCGCGAAAATTCTATTTTTAACGTCACGGTGCATGGAAAAACAAAATGGATCAGTCCCCAGTTCGACGGTTTTGTTCGTGGTTGTTGTTGTGTAGAACAAACTGCAAATTAATAGGGAGCGAAGTCTCCTGCTCAATTTAATTTTGGGACTACCGCAAACGTCTTGTTTACATTTCTCTTTTTGCGGAAGGCGTGACGCGTTACAGATTCAAAGGTTAGAGGGCAGCACCGTATAAATGTTGATCTCACATAAAGGGGTCATCTTAGTTTTGAAAACGTTCAACTGTTCTTTCGGATCAGAAAAATCACCTAGCAGTGTGGGTGGTGGGTCAGTTTTTCTTCAGTTGAGATAGTGGAGGTGGTGTCTAATTTGAATGGTGTAGCGGGATGTAAACAATGAGGAAACATAGGTTACGACGAAACTTCCCTGCTATATCCGGCTAACGAAAGGATCATAAAGGACAGACCACTCATCTAAACATCTCAATACCTGTAATCTTTGCTGGGTCACAATCTTTCTTACGTTCATTGTTGTCGTTTGTATCGTCGCAGGTTTGTACACCGTCTTGTTTTTTTTTTTTTTTTTTCAATTCCTTCCTTTATTAGCCCGCGCACACAATTGCGACCACTTGCCATGAAGGTTGAGATAGTGTTTTGCTTATTCAAGAGGCTTTTAAGGTGTCTCGTAGAACGTAGACCGAGTCAGTAAAGGGGCCGGGATACAGCACATAACCAACTCAGAGCGCCGTAATTTTTTGAATGGACGTCAATCAGAGAGCGACAGCTGATATCACGTGGACTAAAGATTGCAATGCATGATGGGAAAACTGACGGTCGGGAGAATGGGACCGAGTTGGGATCTAGTCCCGCGCGGCCAACATGGGAGCGAGGCAGACCGTAAGTGACGTCATGACAACCGGAAGTGACGTCATGTCAACCGGAAGTGACGTCATGGCAACCGGAAGTGACGTCATGGCAACCGGAAGTGACGTCATCAAAAACCGGAAATGACCACAGACACCGTGATGTGAAAAAACAGCTTTATTCTTTTTTCATACAAGATCCACCCGAGTTTCAACGTTCTGGGCTCGGTGGTGGACTTAATGGAATCTCTTGGGTGTAAGGAAAGTCGCCGTAATGAGCAGGAGACCAAAATCGGCTGAAACGAATGTGTGTGACGGTGATCTCATGGGGATTGTAGCGATAGGCAAAGGGTCCTGCTGTTGGCTGCTCGCTGATCGGTATGAAACGGAGTCTGTAAAAGACATGACACAGACACTGCCGTACTTCGGCGGGAATCGTATCATTGATCAGTCGATACACGACTCTTCGGACATGCTGTATGGGTTCCACGGGAGTGTACACAACGGCGTGAATGTAGAGTGGGTGTGGTCCGTCGGGCGTGGTAGAAAGAAACCAATCCATGTTGACCCACATCAAGTACCAGACTATGGGATCGATGGGAAAAGGAAGACGTTGCCATGACCGCGTGCCTGGTTGATGTATGGAATGAGCAAAGGCACTGCTTCTCAGATCAGCAATGGCGGTTCTGGCCCTTTCAATGAGGGTGGGTCCTCGGAGTTCGGGAGGGGCATTCCATACGGGACCTTGTGGTCTGGGAGGTATATTCTCGTCCGACTCGTCCAACGATTCATCGGCTCTCAGTTCGTCCGTGTCCGTGTCTTCGTCGGGCATGAGACGACAGTGTCCGCATTGAAAGCTGGTTTCGCGGGCTTTTTGGAAACAGCGTTTGTGAAGAAATTTTCCACAACAGGGCATCACGTGACAACGCAGGACAGAAGCAATGTCTAAATCCAACAAACAGATGAAACATTTGTCTCGGTAGAGTTGCAATTCGGGTTTCCTCCCCAGCAAACGTAGACTCTGTCTGGAAGCCATGATCACGAGTGAATGGACGGGAAAAGTACGCTCTCTTAAGTAGAGAGAGGTCACGTGTTTTTTTGATGACGTCACGAGAGGGGGGATACCCCCTATCCCCCCTCTGACGTCACAATGACGTCACGGAGCCATGTCTCATAAAGGCCGAGACGGCGCGGGCTCGTCACTCGCAGTCTTGTACTGGTCTTGAGCGTTACCATGCCTGCCACTCGCGGTTACGAAGTGATCCTTCGTGACATTGATAACAACATGAAACGATTGACGGATGATTGGCTCCGTGTCCAATTTAAGAAACGGCGTGCGAAGAGGGAGTCGGTGAAGAAGCAGATGAAATCGAGAATGGACCTGATCTTGCAGGTCATCCGGAAACTGCAGACGTGTCGCGGTCACCTGGTGCGAGTCAACGAACAGTTTGGCAACAGCGAGGAGCGACAGCGGGCTAAAGAAGAGATGGAGAGCCGTCTTCCTGATCTGGAGGAGTTGATTGATTTTTTTAGTAAATTTTAATTTTTTCATTGGGGTTCCCTTTCGGGGTTGAACCCCACCACATCTGTCAAAAGTCAATGATCATACATGAATAAGAGTTCATTGGTACATGAATGTATCCTCTAGTAGCCAAGCTCGGTTTTTCTCTCGAGGGTGTTCATCGACCCACTGGAAGAACTCGCAGTGACGTTTTTTGCACTTGAAGAAGAGCCTGTCGGGGTTTCTCTCTGTATGGGACATGGACATGATGGGTGTATAAGTGCAGAAGCATTTCATCTTGAGTGGACGGTAAAAATCGTGAATTTGTCGTGCAGCTGCCTCTAGGTAGGGTTGTATTTGCTCGGCACCACAACACACAAAGCAACCTGGAACGGGACACTTGTAGTAGTGCCAATAGCCCCAGTGGGTGTCAGTCTCCCAGGCTTTTAGAGCTTCTCCTGGGTGAATGGGGCAAGTGTAAGGAATGGGTGTGACCGGTGGTGAAGGATTCCTGTAGGGTTCTTCTTGTTCCTCTTCTTCTTGGGGTTCTTCTTCTTGTTTGATGTTGGAGAGGGTTTCTGAGAAGGCCTCTGGATCAATGGGTGTGTCTGTGGAGGAAAAAAGAAAAGGTTACCCTTTTGGGTATCTCGAATGGGTTTGACTTTTTCTCGAGATGACTTACCTGGTTTGGACCGTCTTGCTCTTATTCTTCTTGTCCTTCCCTTCTTTCTCTTCTTGGGGATGTCAATCCTTGGATCTTCGCTGTCCGGTACCATGTAGCGGGTCGGCGATTCCTTCTCTGGACTCCACAGTGCCATGGCTGAAATGAATGACACAAATGGGTTGTGGAGTTATATAGGGTCGAATGACGTGATCCACCTGACCAATCACCATCCTCTGTGACCAAATAAGGGTGAAAACCGACTACGATTGAAAAGTGTGA
>JAHPZR010049082.1:17500-35276 GCA_019787425.1 Platygyra sinensis | reverse complement strand
GAATATAAGGTTCTTTATATGTCTTGAATTAAATAAAAGCTTAAACTCAAGAAAAGAGTTAGCAATAGCTATTTTGACGTGCCTATCGCCTTCTTAAACTGAACTATACGTAGATTAACATTCGCTGAGTTTAAATTACAAACGCATTTTAATATTTTTTATAAAGGACTTCCTTAATTGTCACACAATTCAAACGATCCTGTATATACAAACACCCTTGTGTTTAAACAGACTTTGTTGCCTAGCAATTGCCCTGTCGTTAATCTTATCTGTAACAAAATTGGCTTTCCACGCGCTTATCAATGCACGTAATTGACGTGCGAATCAGCTGAGCGAATAGGGTAGGTGTCTAATTACAGCTATCCAATTACAACTTTGTGTTATTGGGTACCTGTAATTGAACACTTATGCCATTCGAGTGTCGATTACATGTGCTTAAAATGATTTCTTTCTTGATGTTTCCTCGGTTTGTAAAACTTTTGGAAATTAAAAATGTTACGTTAATCCCGAAGTTTGTTGCGGGTACGATGAATTAGTAAAAGGTCTTCGTGTCGTAGAATATAGAGTGCAATCTTATGCGCCGGTTTTGAAATTACTCCTACCCGTTTACTCCATAAAGACCCATCTCATTCGGTCAAATTATTATTACGAGTCGATAGCATTAGACAAAAATTTGTCCCTTCATAGTACCGTGCGATAAAAAATGCAGTCAATCAGAATACTCTACTTTCCATAGGCGTGGTATGAAATAATTATGCAACACTTTCTCATGGTATACCATGGAATATATCCCACTTGTCACATGTATATTCTTGATATACACACTTGCCTAAAAAGGGCTTGTGTGTATATTTGCAAACATTCAGATGTAGGTATGATATCTTATATTATTAAAAACTGGATCATTGGATAATGCAATTCGAGAGTTTTCATTGGCTAAGCCATCATGGTATATGAGCCATTATACCAAGATCTAGAAAAATGCGAGCGTATGCGTGATTTTTTGGGTCTTTTTGTTTTTATTGTAGTCTAGTTTTCTATATTTTGGGGGCGTTTTTAATAAAACAATTATTCCACTCGCGCTTGTTGGATATGAGATGATTATAGCCAACTCGGCGCTGCGCACCTCGTTGGCTATCTATCATCTCATATCCAACGCGCGCTCGTGGAATAATTGTTAAGTATACCACTCAAAAGCATAGCATACAGAATAGATATGGAATATATCTTCCAGTGTTAAGTTCAACTTATAAGAAGATATAAAGTTGAGCACGAGAAGGTGTTACATACTACTTGGTTTGTTACATAGACATCCTCATAACGACGTTTCCGACGATTTTCCGAGGATTTCCGACCACTTTTCGAAGATTTCTGTTGATTATCCAAAAAATGTCCAAGGGCCACACGAACGTTTATAATTATGAACATGGATAATGCACCACCCGAGTCCTGGATGCGGCTTCGTATGAATATATCATGAGTGGTGTATTTTCCAGTAAAACAGTCGTGTTTATATAATCAAAAAAGTAATATCTAACACGACGCTCTTGATATTAAAAAGTTAACCCTGATCGGCATTGCTCGACCAAACGAAAAAAGTCATCGCGTAGAATAGCCACACATTCGTCATGCGAGCGACTGCTTTGAACTTTAGCAAGTAAGTAAGTACAAATGACTAGTTTTACATCGATAATTTCTAGATATATCTAGCGCTTCAGGATATACTGTCCTGGCCATTACTTAGCAAATAAAGGTTAGGTTACGCTTCCAAACTTTCTGCCATATACCGTTATTCCTGAAAGTAGCGCTCGGGGCGCTTATTTGAAAGAGGCGTTTTATCGAGAGGGAGGGGGGCGGGGGGAGGTGCTTGTTCAATTTTGTTTTTCTCAAATCGTGGTGAGATATTTTGGAATATATCCATCTGTCAGCTCCTCAGAAATCTCGGAAGGGTCATGTAGCTCTTGAAGAACTATGCAATATAGCCCCTTTAACCGGTGTAGGCCTGCTGCACAAGGTTATTTGCAATTGGGATTTAAGCAATGAAGCAGCAGATCTTTGCTGTCAATCGTTGCGACGATCAGTGCTCATTACTTGAATTAATGAGTTAATAATCACTTGTTTGTGATTGAACACAGCCAAAACTATACATCCTTTGTTGTCTCAGCACTCTTCAATAAACCAAGGGGAGGGTTAGGGCGCTTATTTGACGGGATGTGCTTATTTTTCCATGGACACTTATCCGAAAGGGGCCCTTGTGTGGGAAGAGGCGCTAATTAGAGGATGTACGATATGTTCCCACCCCCTCCCCCCTCTTCTACTTAAGAGAGTGGGGAATAGCGGTGTTCTGAGCATGCGCATTAGGTTATCCTGCAGGTCTCTTCTCCTGCCTGGGTTCAGACCCGATTACTGAGAGCACGCGGCCGGGGTGGGAAGAGTTGAGGGACGTGACTGTGGTACGAGGGAAAGATATGTGTTGTGGGCTGACCTTGGCTGTTGAACAGTTATTAATCTCAATCACGAGATTATCATTAGTTTAGCATCATGGTCACAATGAACGTGGAAATCGTGCGAGCCTGAGTGGACTCGAAGGCATTTCGTGATTGAAAACGTTAATTAATTTAACCAAGAGAGATGCTTTGGAAGTTCATAAAATTGCACGAGCCTTTAAGCAAGGTTGACCGCCCCAAACGCTTCACACTTCTATATCGCTTTAAATCATGTTCGATTGTGCATTTTCTGTAATGTCCTTGTTTTTCGTATTTTCATACGTGTTTTCAACAACATTTTGGTCTGACAAAACAAATCGACTGACACCCAATTTGGGTTTTCAAAATTGACGCTAACCCAGCGATGGACTAGTATCCCATGTAAGGGGGACTAGAAATACTCATAGTCGCTTCATGTTACGGAAACAGGACATAAGCACCCATCTGATGGGTCACGTGGCTCTTATATTGCCTCTAGGTTTAGCTCTCACCCATTGAAAAATCAGAAGCTGACAATTTTGTGAAGTATTTTATTAACATACAAACTGCGGAACACTGAACTGATCTGAATTACTTACAATGATATTATTTACTAGAAAAGTCATATCTTTAGAAAAGTCTAATGAACGTGCACTAATTCCAACAATCTTCCGAAAATTAAACCGGCAAATTTTGACGGAAGTTTTATAGTCATCTTTTTCTGAACACTATATAGCGCCCGGCATACAAAATAAATGAACTTAAATAAATCCGATGTAATTTATAATCTAAACACAACAAATCATTGACACAAGCACTTTAGCTTCAATTTAAAAGAAAGTGCACAAAGTACAAATAAAATATTTGCTATTTTGTAAGTCTTCATCTACTTAATTTGGAAAGGTTTTTTCCGCCGTTAGTAAGCGTACGTCGTTTACTTTGAATCTTCGCGAAGCTCACTTGTTGCCGTGGTAACGTCAGCTTTTCTCGGTGGATACTATGAGAAACAGTATAATCAAAGACCTTGATTCGGCGCAAAGAATCCACGAAGACATTCACCAAATATTTCACATCATTGCATAGTGTGACATAAAAACAAAATTTTCCATCCGAGATAATTATTAAACAGGGTTAAACCTGACCTGGAATTAAATTAGATTATATCAAATAAAAATATCAAACTACGTAGTTTACAGTTTCATCAGCATCTGTCGTTTTGTATGGTTTCTCGTCCGGTTCTTCTGTTTCCATGGTGATATCAAAGGTCCTCTGTGGGTTACGTGTCGCTTCTATCGTCAGGAGACCGTCTTTTGTCAAGTGTGACGTCACTGAGCCGAGATCTACGTCATCAGGCAGCAGAATACGACGGCTGTAATCACGTGACAGGTGATGTTCCGAGATGTGTTTCCCAGTGACGGTCAGCTCATATCGTCGCAGTTGGATTTTGATCTCTTCTGGTCTACAACCCCTGAAATCCAGCTTAGCCTCAAATTTGTCGTCGTTTGCTTTCTTTTCCAGTCGTTTTATGCCCTCGATTACGAGCGAGCCGCAATTTTGGGCAATGCGTGACGTTACAGTTGTTGGATCAACACCTTGAGGGAGTTTGAAGACTCTCTTGAGTTCTCTTTTCTCGGATCTATCTTCATTTCCAAGTCGATGCTGGCCATGTAAGATGACGTTTTCGTTGTCAACCCCAAGCGATATTTCTTCTGGTTTGTAGTGCTTCAGCTGCACAGAGGCGATTTCTACTGATTCCTGATAAGATGTTTCCTTAGATTTTTTCCCAGCAGGGCCTCCAAATCCCTGCATGTGCGGGACGGAAGCCTCTCTCCACTGATCGAGACGAAAGTCGTAACCTCTGGGAACGGAACGAAAATCATGTTAACAAAGCAGAATACCAACTAAAATTTATCACTGAACGAAGTGTTCGGAATGATTTTGCACCAAGTCGATCATCTTGTGAGAAAATGCGAGAATGGAAAAAAAAAGGTTTTTTCTGAAGTCTGCAGATTAATTACGCTTTTTCAGAGAAGATCAAGCCTCACACACGTTTCTTTACATTTGTAGATTTCACCTGTCGAATAGTGTTTAAGGGATGTCAAATGTACATGTGAGAGTTTGTCAGAAGGAAAGGGTAACCTTGAGTTTTTGGGAGGCCGAGACATTTTGACTTGCGATATCGAGACTTCAAAGTGTTTCAAATGCGAGCGCGAGAAATTGAGACCCTAAGTCTGTTTCACGTCGTGTACAAAATACGCAAACAAATCGAGCTTCGAAACAGCTTTATGAAAAAATCGAGATTGTGAGACACATATAAGCGCGAAAAAAGAAAAAAACGAGATTTGCGAGACCCATAGTTTGTTGAAGGACCATTGACCTCCCCTTCACACGGTTATAAGCAGATCATCTAGAGAGCTCTTGGCCTCAGATTTCTTGGGTCGATAAGAGTTATCGCAATCTTAAACTACCCATTCGACATAGCCGTAAAGCAAATTATGTGATGACATATTCTTCAGTCATTGCAATAGAAAAGTTGCCCAAAGAAGATACTAAGTAAACTCAAATCACAAAATATATATATCTAAAAAAGACGTAACGTTTATATTTACCGGAATGGATTGAGCGTTGAAAGTCTTTTAAGAGCGACTGCCCAGAGAGCCATGTTATCGAACATCTCTTGATGGTTTGCTCTTCTTGTAGTAGTCTGCCGGAAACTTCGTTGGCGAACTGTTTTAAGGTGACCTAACAATTTCCTTATGTTGTGAAACTAGATTCTCCCATTGCTAAGTGGTTAATTTTAGTTTGTCTGGTGACGGTCTTGTGATTTGTAATAAAGGTCAGCTTACACCGACGAGTGCGTTTTTTTTTTAAGCCGTTATAGCACAGCTCTCCCGGATTCTTTGGGTTACAGGCCGTATATATACGTAGTACCTCCTGGTCTTCCGTACGTGTGACTAATCTCATGCAGTTACGAACGAATTATGCATATAAAAACTTTTTCAGGCATACAGTTGGTCGATGTTTGACGTTTTTTTGGGGAAAATGTCTGGATATTTGACATTTTTGTGGTTGAATTGGAAAAAAAAATTAGGGTCAAGAAGGGTAATCTGCCGGATTTCCACAATTTTTTGTTGGCATCTCTGCCAGTTAATTTCGTTACTCGTCGAGTTAAAGCTCCTGCTAACAGTCCTTGTCTTTAAGGCTACTTTCCAAAGCTCACTTCTCATTATTTTATGAGATAACAATTCAGTTATCCTGGGTCACCGATGTAATAATATTTGTGTATTACTCTGATGGTACGAGAAGGCTTCGCGCGTCGGTTATTTAAATGCATAGCTATTCAGTATGCTTAGTTTTATACAATGAAATTGATGTTTGCCTCGCAAAATGCAAGAATGTATATCCCTCATGGCAAATTGTCTAGCAGCTTATGGTTCAAGGACGCGTGAAGGTATTTTGTTACGTCAGGATTTGTAATAAAATGACAATCTGACAATGGCTCTGATTTGTTTACACAACGTGCTTTCTGCAGCTGAGAGTTTTTTTTTTTACAATTTCAGGAAATTTCACGCGCTAGGCTTCATAGAATAGTCACGTCCCACTATGTCACGCGGGTGCTTTATCGAGTCACGTATGCTGCCCAGGTCACGAGCTTGATAGCAAACGTTTTCCTCGTGTTTTTTCTGAGTTATATAACTATTTTTTGGTTGAGTAAATAAGCATCCGCTTGCTGAAAAATGCGTGCATAAATATATATCTTAACTTTGCAGTCGATCGCGTGATCAGCTATTCTCCAAAGAGCTCCTTAATAAGTATTTTACCCAGTCACTCCATCGACAGGCGTTTTCTGTGCGCGTTTAACTTTCCTTAATTTCAATAGATAGTTAGTGAACTCCTTTTTTCATAGGTTTGAATAGAAAAGAAGAAATCCAACGATTAAAACTGCACATTTCTGCCACATTCTTGTGTCAAGAAGACTTAAGGTAGAAAGGGATATTTTTGAACAAATTCAGACTTGCCATTAAAAAGAATGTCTGTAAAAGTGCGCACAGCTGTCACACGCGATCTGTTGAGCTTTTATAACTCTACATTGCGCGTGTACTCTTGAGGCATATGAATCAACCTTGCTTAAATACAATTTCTCTACAAATGTAAATTTTGTCAATTACAGAACAAGTAAAAAGAGATTGACCGCTTTTTTTTCTGTTATAAGGCGATGCACTCCACTTGTTTCTATCTTTATTTCCTCACGTGCTTTGTAAAGAGACTAAAACAAGTCGACGACGGAATGACGAAACACACGGGTACAGGGAAAAAAACCTGACCAAACAATCAAAGCCGAATCACGATGAGCGAATATGTTTTGAAACAGGCACGTATTGCAATGAAATCACTTGCAAATATAGTTTGTCTATTTGGTCCTTATGTTTGGAAAAATTAAAGTTGGTGTCGTTGGACTTGCGCCATTAGAACTCGACCAACATTTTCCCTTTTCCTACTTCCCAGCTCATTGGCTCAATAATATCCAATGAACGAGTGGCAGGCAAGGCCAATGTCACCAGACAAAAACTATTTTAGTTTCACATTGTTTGGAGACATGAGTCAGTTTCTGAGCTTAAACATGGAAAGATTGTGCTATAAAGCACTTTTTGCCGCAAGAAAACTATATGCTATGTGCGGCAAAATTAAATAAGGAAAGTAGCTGTCCCCCCCAAAAGATGGGCAATTGATGAACATTAATAAAACTCGGTTGGACAATTTAAGTGAAGGCCTGAATTCATGCAAACGCGAATAAAACAAAGAAATATGATTAACCCGTGCAAAGATTGAGACTGGAATAATTTGTAAACCAAATTTAACCATATCTCTCCGTGAAGCTGCAATGAGCGACAAAAGTGTTGATACACTTGGCACTAAAATTCGATTTTTCTGCGTCTTGGAAACATTCCCCCCCTTTCCCCCACAACAATGTTGATTTTCCTATTTCTTCGATTGCACAGACCACAACGCCTACACAACATTGAATTGGGGGGGCCGGGGGTATCAGAGATTTAACGCTAGATGCAAATACTGAAATAGAACAAATGTTTAAGAATCGAAAATCGTCTTTTCCTAAAAGTTTCTCAACTACTTTTGTCGCCCATGTGGGTATTAGCCACAAGACTACGTAGGCAAAACAAAAAGAAAGCACTCTATGACCAGGAAAAATATTTTTGAGCTGAGTTGTCAGTTGGAAACTTATGGATGATCACAAGACCAACACAAGGCAAACCAGCATAAACCAAAAAAAGAAGAGAAAAATCAAGTAACGTAGTAAATGATCACATTTAGCTTCTTGTCAAAATAAAGCCTTTGGGTTTTCTAGCGATCAACTGTAGTAAATTAGGATTTTCCAAGAGCAGAAATAAAGTACCCAGAAAATCAAAATCAAAACTCAGTCTTTCCCATCAGTTTTAACGTTTGGTTTAAAGTATTTTACTCAAGAATGTGACTTTTTTATTTTTAGAATATTGTCTACGACACCTTTTTTAGTCTAGTACAATTTCATTTCATTTGTTTTCACTTTCATGTTACCGTAAAGTGGTATTGTTATGTAAGTTAAATAAGAATCTCTGACATGTTTAAAGATAGTCGTACAGATTTACTGTACCAGTTTATATATAAAAAAAAGCCTTTCAGTTATTCCAATATACTAAACTGTCCAATTTAATCGTTGGAAGATACTAAATACGACAGCCATTTGCCGAGATTTGAGCTCACCGAATTTACCGATGGATGACAAATTTATCCGTTCTTTGGCCCCGGTTCACATTACGGGGCGAAATTTCAAAACGCAGATTTAGGACGACCGTCTAAATTAATCCGTCACGAGAATGGAGCTTTTTGAAAAACTGCTTGCTTTGCGTTTTAATTTGGAAGGAAAACATGTTAAAAACGGAGTGCTTTCGAAAACGTTGACGTCATGATAATCACGTAATTTCCCTGCCAGGGGTTTCCCAATCTCAGAATGCGTAGTCGGTGATTCAGTGTTGCGTTATCAAATTCCTCCAGCGTAGTATGGAAGGAGAACATTTTAAAAAAGTGCGTTTTCAGAGTGAAAGGTTGTGTGAACGGGGAATTCATTTGCATTGAGTTGAAGTTCAGTGCGTTAGCACTCCTAATTTACTCAGCGATGTGTGAGTAATCGCACAAAGCTTTGGCAATGAGACAGTTCGATGTATTAAAATTCAGCTCGATCGTGAAGCCCCGAAAACACAAACAAAAGAAATGGATAAACATCGTCATTAAATTTCCGCCTTTGTTTGCGTCCTCTAAGCATCACTGCCAAGCTGAATTAAACACATCGAAAACGATCTATCGGGGACTTCTTTCAAATCCCTCTCACCTAATTAAAGGCTCGTGAGATTTTGAGTAGATTTTCAAGTATCACTCTCGTACAGTAAATCGCATTTGTACGATAACAGCGTACCTGCACAATTTTTTCAGTTTCATCATTAATTCTGCTGTCTAAAACAACTGGCCTATTTATTTGTGTTAGAGCACGCTCTTCTTTGAACAGGAATTGTCCTGTTTGAATGGTACTCTGCAAAGCCACAAATAAATGCTTATCTGCACGAATAACGTTCCGAAATAGACCAGGGAAAGAAAAGAAATTATAATGCTGAAAATTATTATTATATTTCATAAAATCAAAATGTTGTTCACATATTCTCATATTACATGATGCACACTAGAAAAGACAATAAAACATCTGAATAAGCGAAACTGCTCAAAAAATCAACGCAAAATAACCTTAACCATGCACTAGCCATAATTTCTTGATATTGACATTTATCGGTGTACAATAAAAATGTTGGAAGAAGTTCTTTCTTTTCAGTTTCAATGAGAATCGAGATAATTATGAATTTCTACAGACCTTTTTCATAAAGGGCTGCCAAATTAATTTTTTTATTTGTAAGTGGCGCCACTAAGCTCAACTGAAGGTTAACATTCTTTTGAATTATCGACTTAAAAACGAGGTATTCAGGCTCATTCTAACACCTACAAACGAATTTATAATTGAGAGTCATTTATGAAAACGGGTCCATAACTATTGCTTATAGCTATATCTATGTGAATTGATAAACCACCTTTTACATTGGACTTAGGTAAATGTTTTCATTCATGAAACAAAATCAAAAACTTACACTCGCACAGCTTAGAAAAATTCAAACAGACAAATGTATAAAAACTAAATAATTAGCTCTCAGTAGCAGTTCTTTTAACTGGTTGCTTTGTCAGCTCTTTGTCGCCTGCATTGACGCTCGCCATCCATTATTCATCTGCCTCAACTGTTTCGACGGTGAGGTCAACGGTACTTTCGCACGGCAAAGCGCGTGATGCTTCTATTGTCAGTAGGCCTTCTTTTGACAGGAACGACGTCACCGAACTGGGATCTACGTCATCAGGCAGCAGAACGCAGCGAGTTGCTGACTTACGTGAATGCTGACTTTCACAAACCTGCAAGCCGGTGACAATCAACTTATTTCCTCGGAGTTGCAACTTGATCTGTTCTGGTTTGAAACCTCTGAAATCTAACCTGCGCTGAAATTTACCATTCTTTGCTTCGTCTTCCTCTTGTTTTGTGGCCTCGATTACGAGAACGCGGCCATCTTGTGTAATGCGTGACCTCACAGTCGTGGGATCGACACCTTGAGGAAGTTTGAAAACTCTCTTGAACTCGTATTTTTCGAATCTATCTTCTCGTTGAAACTCGTGCTGGCCATGTACGATGACCTTTTCGCTATCTACCTCAAACGAGACTTCTTCAGGTTTGTAATTCCTGAGCAGCACACAAGCGATCTTTATTGTTCCGTGATGAGGCTTTTCCATGGCTTGTCGGTGGTTCGTTATTCGCTGTTCGTAAGCGGTAGCCAGAACGATCTCTTTCCATAAATTGAAAACATCATAGCCCCTAGGAGCTTGTTTGTAGAAACTGCAATAGCAAATGGAAGAGGCAAAACGCCAAACAGAGTGAAATATTGTAATTTTTAATCTTAAACCTTAAACTGATTAACATTTGATTTTTTTTAATTTGTTTTCTTAAGAAGAGCTCTACAGTTCTCAAGTGTCTGATTTCTATAGTATCCCGTTTCAGATACAAACCATGCAGTTCTCCGGCCGATAAATATCAGCAAAATTAAGTGCTAAAATCTTCGTTATGTGTTTTAGTACAGGTGTACAAATTGGACATGCAATTCAGTATAAGCCCAGAACCACAAAAACCGATTTTAAAATTTACCTGAATGGATCGTAGGTTGGAAATCGGTTAACGAAAGGCATGCTGTCTTGAACTTCTTCTCTTTGTCCTTGCCTCTTCTTTTATCTTGCTTGTAACGTCTTAAAAACCTTCTGAACTAATGATAGGTCAACTGAAAACCTCCTTTTATATAGGCGGAATAAAATTAAACTCTTGGTCGATCCTGACGCAGTGCCCACTGGACAAAACCGGTTTCATTTTCATATTTCTCCGGCACAACTCGGGCAATTTTCTAAAATATGTATGTTATTGAAGTAACGTATAGTAGCCGAGTCGTTGTTTCTTGATCTTTTGCGTGTTCATACCCAAAGCCTTTCTATAAACGCGCAAAAAAAAGAGAGAACAATATGGAGCGAGCAGGCAATTGCGATAAAGCTCTTGTTATACTGGCTCTTTTTAATGCTGTTATTGACCCATTTGTCTTGAATTTCTTCTCTTGATATTTGTCTTTTCTTGTACCTTGCTTGTAACTTCCTTGAAAATTTTCTGATCTGTTGATCAGTCAACTGAAAATCTCCGCCTTTTATACCCAACGAGCCTCTTCTAAAACCATCGATAATGGTAAAATTGAACGCTCAGTCAGTGCTTGGTAAGAATGACAGAACAGATTAATTTAATCCTGATGCAGTGTGACTAAACAAAGTCTCTTTCACTTACACTTTTCATTCCCACTTTCTAAAAATAATAAATTAACCAACAGTAAGTTGGTTATAACGTTGCAAAAAAGACTTTTTTTAATTTCGTATCATAGATATAACACTAAAGAACATTGCATTCAAAAGCGAACATTTTTTCCCCTACAAAAAAGTTTAAACGATGCTTTTGCAACAGTTGGGCACGTGACGCGTTGATTTAGTCATTGTTAATGCATAATTTTATCAGAAAAGGACAGAACATTTTCAAAATAACCTTACATGCACATTTTGAGGTTTGTATACTTTAAGAGGGAATTTTTATAGACGTTAAGAATTGGAAGGATTTGTATAGGTAATCATACGGTTTTGAGTTCAATTTGGAATTAATTTGCACTAGTGAGTTTTTCAAAAGCTGAAATTGCACGAGCCACTTCAGCTTCGCTTTCAATGGTTTTTTCATTCAAATCCTTGTGATTTTGCAATTTTTCAAACTACCAAGAAATTTTTGACTTTCGGCTTAAAAGTTAGGAATTTTCAATTCTTTCTGGTATTTTACCACTCTTTCTATCTCTAATAGTTATATGACGGCAGTTTCCTTTTGTAGTGCATAAATAACGAAAAATATTTCTTGATGGCAAAGCTTCCTCGCTTCCATACAAAGCATTTTAATTTTTCACTGATTCTAATCGTGGCATCGGTCTGAAAAATTGCTGTTCTGGCTATTTGCAGTCGACTATTGTGATGCAGTTATAGTAGTTTCACTTTGTTATATTTAGAACTTAGCTAGTGAGTAGCGTCACCTGCTCAAATTTCTTATTTCTATTCATTTTGTTATGATATTGTTAGATTATTTTGATGCGATGCTAGTCCATCGCGGGGTTACAGCCCCATCCTTAAGTTCGCTAGTACCCATTTATACACCTGGGTGGTGAGAAGCACTGTAAGCAAGAAGCACTGTCTTGCCCAAGAACACTATACAATTCCTCCCCCTCCCCACCCGCTTGTCGCGACTTGAACCCAGACCGCTCGATAGGGAGAGGAGCGCACCAGCCTTGAGGCCACCGGCCTCAATCTTTTTGATGTGTTCCAAATTTACAGAACTTTCAGGTCAAGCAAAGAACCTTTTTGAAGTGTCTTTCTTAAACAATTTGGGAGTTTAAGTGACCATGACGGCGGTGGCTAGGACAATGTCGATTAAAAAAGAAATTAATTGATATTTTACTATGAATTTGGCGATACTCTTAACTTATTTACTTTGTTTAATTTCTCAGTGTCAGAGTCATCTCGAAACTGAATCTAGAACACAGCAATGAATTCGAATGACCATGGATGTCCAATGTCAAAGAAGTACGCTATAAACAAATTAACATGTCTCTGTAAACCTATTAATTAGAGTATGGCTACCATATTGCGCCACTCCGCCGTCGTCTCGATCCATCGTTGTCGCTTTGCGCACGCGCCCACGAGCAATACCACTAGCCATGATAACCATCAATCTCGTTCCCAGAGGCTCGTTCCCCTTGACCAGCGGTCGGAAAACGAGAGCTCTGGGAGCAACCATTTTGAAATAACAAAGGAAATAACCGAATTCTGCCCATCCGGTTTAACGCAGTCTGCATCTATGGCGCATGCCTGAAATGGTTGCTCCCAGAGCTCTCGATTCTTGCCGCAAGCCAGAAGAATCGTGGGCTCTGGGGACGAGAATGTGATAACCATGAGAAAATCAATTCATGGGTACATTTCCTTTTCTTTCCTTTATGAGCACGGGCTCCTCTTGACGGTCCTTCAGGCCGCCGGAGCTCCGCTAATATACCGCTACGGGTATTATTGATTTTAGTTTTCAAGGAAATATCTATACCACAGACATTCGTCTTTAAAAATGTGGGACCGTGAAAATTTCTTCCTTTGTAGATCTAGATTGTATAGAACTATAATGCCGCGATGACTTATTTGAAAGATGAGTCTTATTGAGTCTTGATGTAACAAAGGCTAACAAGGAAATGAAAGCTCATTTCGATCATCAGTGTAAGAAAACCTGGTTAATGGAGAATGCGCTGGACGGAATTTTAATTCATGACTCTAAAGAGCACTATTTCAACAACTTTGTTAATGGAGAGGTCTTTGAAGCGGTAATTTCAAGCAGCGTCATATTACGCCGAAGAAATTTGAAAACGTAAATTCTATTTCTGGGGTTAGGCCCACCGTTCATACCATGGTCCAGGTTACACGGACGCGGTTTCATTTGGAACGATGTCTTGTTAGATGCGATATACCCTTCAGTTTACAAGGAGACGATATAATAATCTACTAATAATTTTTATAATCTCAATTCTATGACCACAGAGCTGTTTTATGCGCATATTCTTAATATGAACAGAGGTTCTCTTTATACAAGAAGTTTCAGGGCTCTAAAAACTTTGTCTTTAAATACCGATTAACTGAAGATGGTTTACTGGCATCTTAAAGACCAAAATAGCCAAAAGCGTACCCTATTTCTGACCAAAACGGCTAAAAAAGAACATAACCTGCCGCACATACTGAACGAACAGGTTCTATATATTTAACGTTCAACCTCTTGGCCCGAACATTTCTACATCTCTAATTCAATGAGCGCTAGCGTGAAAGAGAAAGTCACGAATAGCTTCAAGCTATTGACGAACTCAAAAGAAACACAACCGGGAAAGACAAAGACTAGCAAAGATGTGCAAACTTAGATAGAATTAAAACCAGAACATGAAAAAAAAAAATCGTCCCGACTTTTTTCAAGTCTATGTCAATTTGTGCAAAGAGTTGTTTAAAATGCTTGTAACCAAGTGGAGAAGAACTTCTCCGCCAACTTCTCTGCGATTTTAAAGTTTAGAGCTCACGAGCCAAGTGGCCAATCAGGTCCGTGCTTTTCTCTGGTTTCTGTCGAATGAGGCCACGAGTTGTCTTGCTGTTTCCCCCTGCATGGAATACTAGTTAATCTCAGGACACCCCTAGCATTAAATCTGCAATACCCATTTGTACACCTAGATTTAGAAAGGTACTGTGAGTGTAAACAACACAATGTCCCCGGTAAGACTACAACTCAGGCCCTCGATCCCGACGGAGTCGATCGTGCTGCCATGATCTTTAACCTCATGGGGCAGTAGTCTATTAAAAGCTACCTCATATTAATTTTGTCAGATTGACCTAAGCTAGATTTCAATACCTATATACTCCAGTTGAAATAAACTCAGCGAGAAAAACTTCTTGCCCAAGTCAAGATCACATCAAAATTCCCCCAGCAAGGCTAGACCATTCACAATGACCATTCGGCCAATCGGCTCCTACAGATCTAGCATGTGGAGATTTGGGATAACGAAAAATCACATTTTAGTTATTGGATGTAAAGCGTCTGTACAAACCACATGATGTAACACCGACCTTATCCGGCGAACAAAGAAACGAGTCTTGAGGATTCTCTTTCTTGGACTGTTTATTGAGGAAAAAGCTGGATTTTAGTGTCATATTCACATTTCACATTCGGTTTAGCAAGGAAAAAGTTGGTCACATTTCATATTCCCACTCAAGGCCGCTACTGCCGGTGCCTGCTATCATGCTATTACGTCCGAGGAGGAATTTGAAAACGGAGGTTTCATTGGGTGCTTTCCATCATGCCAAAGATTCCGGAAATTTTGGTCGGAATTCAAATAGAAAGGTTCGTTTCAGTTTCTACTGACCGGAATATTCGGGATCACCTCTGGAGGTGGTCCACATATTTCGGTCGGAATATTCCGACCGAAGTTCGCCGTTCCATTTTTAACAAACCGGTTCTTTGCCCTAATTAGGGAATTTGGTAAAAGAATTTAAAATGACAACAGCCATTTCTATTGGTTGGCCCGATTTAACCGGAAAATGCTGTTCCATTTTCCTCAGGTATTCCCAAAGATCTCTGACCAGTCAGTTTGGCATAATGGAAAGCATCCATTGCGAAATGCAACAAGTGTTTTCTGTCCAACAACTGCTGGTCATTAGTTCCTGAATCTTGCAATCATCTTGAGTTCTGTGATTAAAAATGGCACGACTTATCCCACAAACCCTTTCCTAACGAGTCATGGTAATTAATAACGTAACAGAGAATTTGAAATTCCGTTTACTGTAAACAGTAACTAGCAAATTGCTTACGAAAAAAAAAAATACTGCAGACCAAACAAAAAATTCTTCTTTAAACCCTTTAAATGGCATTTGCAAGAATGGCTACTGATAATCCGTTTACTTCTATCGGAAAATAAGCTGGAAAAGAAAAAGACCTTTTTCACATTTGCTGCTCTCGTTAGCGTGATCTCCAAAAAGAAGTTCTTGTACGGTTATCCCCTAGTCCACCCTCGGAATAATTGGCCCGTGTATTTTCATGGACCCCCTGTAGCATCCTCAAACCTAAATGTCCCTCCACCCGATCGAATGCTTGGTAGCAGTCTTCCTTGGTTTGTCCTTGATACAAACTGTGCCGAAGATCCTGTGGGAAAAGATACGGCTAGTAATCTCTTGTTTTACGTGTGGAATCCAAACACTTCGTAGTCTGTAACAGTAAATTTGTTCATCCCTGTTAGGTACGTCATCTGCTGGCCTGGAGGGATATCAAACGAAACTCCAAGCTCGCTATAGCCTATCTCCTTCTCTGATATAATTTGTAGGTCGCGATTTCCTCCAAAAGTTGGTCCCAGGCTGCTATCACAGAAAAAGCCTTTCAACTTACTCTTAGTAATTGACATTTTGGTTGGTTTTAAGCCATGTGGGTTGACGATGCTAAACAGGAACGCCTGTGTGCAAGTTATCCACGTAATTCGACCTGTAAATGGCAATGCAAAACTCATATTTTCATCTTAGTCAAATCGTTTTCTGCTTTAATTAACAGAAACGTTTGACAGCGTCAATTAAGAACAGGTCCCTAGCTAGTTTTCAAGAGAGCATGAAAGGTGAGAAAGTTAACTCATCAAAAGCTACTTTATTCTTAAAGTAATCCCTCTCCAATTAAACTTTCCGAGTTCTCTTGTGCCTCTATTTCAAAATGAGTCGAAGTGCGAAACCTTTCATGAGTTCTGCATGCAGTTTCATTTTCATGCAGATCAAAGTTATTTTTATAAGAATGGTTTCGCACTTAGACTCGCTTTGAAACAGAGGCACAGGAGAACTAGTAAATGACCTGTTATTTTCGGATATGGTATCCAGTCCTTTCGCAGATTATGACCTCACGCGGATGGCGTGGATGGTATCGTGGCGGATGAAACTACATGTAAATCCGCATGGACAGTCCAGGTGAGTACACCTTTTGCTCTTCATTTACAGAAAATAAACATTCATTTGGATTAAAATCTGTTTCATTTAAGTCGATATACTCTCAATAACACCAATATGACCTTCATTTGCGGGTAAGGAATGTTCAAGAATAACATTTGCATATACGTTAACATTCAAAATCATCAAAAGATAAACAATACCATCCTTTGACATTCATAGACTGTAAATGTATTTTCATTTTGGTCGAAATGAAATTCGTTGTCACGAAACGACAATCATTTACACTTTTGGACGATCCTTTTTCAACAAAAGACTTTTAATAACACAATTTGCATGAGAACGCACAATCAATTGCATTATTATACAATCATATCCATGAAGGTAACAATCTTTAGTGCGATGGGACAAACATTACAGTGTTTTCTCCTAACGTTAAGAGAAAACAATCGCTCATTAGCGTAGTTCTTTTGAAAAGAGATACTCTCGCCCAATGTTCATAGAAAATTTGACTACAGAACAACATGCAAGCGGACCGTATGTATTTTTTAAATCATATTTTCACAATCCTCCCCTTGCAGATATAAATTCGGCCACCTACGAAACTTTTTGCGTACAACTCAGAGGGAAATTGTATCGCACTCAGCTGTTGTAGCAAGCCCTACAACGAAGTATTGGTACCATTACGCGTACGGCAGCTAAATGTGGACAATGGTATCGTTTTATGCAAACGTATTTGCCACGATGCCTCAATAATAAAGTACTCAGTTAAAGGACCCTAGTCAGCCTCCGCCATTTTTGATGACATCGAAATTATTGATATAACATGGTGAAGCGAATTCTTATTGTTTTACTGTAAGCTGTGTTCCAGAAGGTATGTTTAATTATCTTGAGTAGTTCTACAGTGATTTTTCTTCGTTTCGACAGGCTCCGAATAAACATGTACAAACCAAAACAAAGGTGTGGCTGACTAGGGCCCTTTAATTGAGGGATAAACCTTTCAGCGAATTTGATATTCGCTCTTTCAAAAATAAATGTTATTATGACTGTAATGTTTGTCCCATCGCACTAAAGATCGTTACCTCCATGGATATGATTGTATAATAATGCAATTGATT
>JAHPZR010049082.1:0-7500 GCA_019787425.1 Platygyra sinensis | reverse complement strand
CGGCGCGTTTGCCACCCACTTCTCCATGAATGCTACACCCATATTCAGTGCTTACCAAGTTTAACAAGCTCTTTAGACGGTTGCAGCCAATTTGTGCCTAGCTGGCATGACGCCTTCTCGATGTGACGTCATATGTTATTGAAGAAAATGTAAACCTTTTTATTCAGCGAATATTCGGTAATAGGCACAGACAACCGAAGACGAATGTCTCAGAAGGAAATAGTGTTTCCGTATAAACTCTTGCTCTTAGGCCATCGAAGCTTGATTAAGAAAATAACACAAACAGCGGTGATAAACATTGTATTCCAGCGCATTTTTATATAGAACTTGACGTTTCGTATGCTAGTCAACATATATTTTCATAAGTTACTGTTACAATTTTTGAAATAGTGTTTCGTTTCCGGAAAGATATTGAAAGTTTGTGAAGGCTTTTGGGGTGACAGGGTTTTGTGCTAGCTAATGCGCTGCTTTGCGCCGCACTGATTCGCTCAGTTTCTGGGGTTTTTCGTTGAGGCGAGATATAGTACTGAACCTATTGTAGAAGAGGAAGAGCTATAAATTCTACTCATCATCACACTTAAAAATGCATTTATTTTTGACACTTCTCTTTGACTCTGCCTACGGAGAGAGACTTACTCCCTTACATGGACTATATAGGTATGTCCAGACTCAAAGGGTACGATTTCTTTAAGACATTTTGGTGTGATTTTGGTAGTTTTTGTCACAAACTGGGTATGGTTTTTGCTCTTCACTCTTGAATTATGTATGGTCAGTGTTTTTTAGAAGAAGCTACTCTATCGATATTGCCAGCAATTAAAGCCATTCACAATACCTTAAACTTTAAAGAAAACGACAACACTTGTGAGTTTATAGGACATGTCTCGACAGAAACTTCTGTCATCTTCAGTTAATTAATGTACAAAGCGTTACAAGCTGAAAAAATGCTTATTATGCTAGTAACAACGTAATGTACAAAAAACGTGACAAAGTGAGAATTAAAAGGATAGTTTTAGATTTACATGATGTAGTTGCTGATTCAAGGAAGGTTGTTGTCTATGAATAATACAGAGATTTAGGCCAGCCTAAAAGCGTAGCTTCAGGTTGTTCAGTGCCCAATAAAGCTAACCCAGGAAAAAGTAGAATTTTGATTTGAGTTTTTTAACATTACAATGAGGTCTTCTGTTTATTGTTTGACTTACTGTGTTTGAGTTTCATAATAACCATATACACAAAATAAAGCAGCAAAACCATTTGTATAGAAGAAAAAAGTTATAATTCGACTAAATTTTAATCCTGGGCTTGCGGTAACCGGCTTCCGAACATTCCTGTCCTGTTTTCAACAAATTAACCTCACATGAGCCCGCGATCGAATCTAAAACCAGCACCTGGTCAGCGGTTAACTTAAAAAAAGACGTGACCTCGATAAGCTGTAGACTTGAGCCCGCGATATGGTCACGTGATACTGGTCAGCAGATACCTTGTTTTGACAGGTGTCAATTGATCATAACAGGGATGTCCAATATCAAAGAAGTACACAGTAAACAGTCCGGGATCGTTATCATTTTTGATAACCTCACCAAAACAAACCATAAACCAATCGTTGCACAGGATTTCGTTCACGTGACGTTATTTGGTAACAACAGTGTATAATTCAATATGCCGGTCGACGAGGCGCTGCGATGAAAGGGGCTACTCACAACATCACAATGCAGCGTCATTGAATTAAATTTAGGTTTGCTTCATAATAGGTTATGGGATTATGGAATAAAAACAGAAATGTATGGAAGAAAACTGTCTTCGTCCAAAGTTACTGCGAATTTAATTTCCACACCGTGTGATATTTGTTCCGCGAGTAAAATGATACAGCGAAGGTAGACAACAAATATTCTGTTCACAAAAGCGTTGTTTATTGACACTAATATGATAATAGCTTCCATTTTCCCTCAGGCTTCATTTTCTTGGTAGCTGGCGAAGCTGCTTGTTCAACAGTCTGTAGTAAATAAAAACGAAAAAGTAACAGTAAATACATCTTGAAGAGCTGTAACTTAATTTCGTTTAGTTTGCGTGATAACAAACAGTATAACTTGTAACAGTTAATTCAACAGCCAGGCTCGGCGTAGTAACACGTAAAATGCAAGTAGCTAACATGTTCACGGAATATTTGTTCCTCCAGAGCTAACATTTAGAGAGCTTAAAACATATCTGGCAATACAAACGAGCCGAGAGAGAAGAAACCTGACAAAAAACAGAGGTGTCAAACTCTACAAATTTCACGCTGATTGCAGCGGAAGCCAACCTGACATATGACCTATGTCCTTCCAAAACCACAGGATTTTTGCTTAGCGAAATATTCAAAGATCCCCAGATCGTACCATACAAAAGGGGCAGATCCTTAGAGATATACTAGTTCGAGCAAAACTTCCTAAAGCGGCTATTACACGCGGATAGGAGTTGCGTAGGCCTGTTACCCCATTGTTGTCACTCGCTGAATCCAACGATAAGCTTCATTATATTAATGACTGGTGTGGCAGAAAACTGACCTAGTTTGGCCGGCATTTCTTGAAAATATCTCAGGACCACGAATGTGTGGACATTGAATCTTGGACTCAAAAATATAGGCAACTTACCTTTTAATGCATTTGCCGATTGACCGTCTCAGGCGATAAAATCATAATACCTCACGTACGTCTGGCAAACATTAGGCGGGGATGAATAAAATCGCTGTCCTCTTCAATGTCGATATCATTTCGTTCGAATTCAAGCTTGAATTTTTCTTTAGGTCTTGCAGAAGTCCTTTTTGAATCGAAGACGCAGTCTTGCCACAAAATCGACATAAATTTGCTGTTTTGATTCTATGGGTACCAGCATCCGCCATCTCAATACCTAGGAACACATCAATTACAGATGTAGATATGGCCGCCGTTACGAACAGCACATCGCAAATCAAAACAACCCCGTGCACTTTTTTCACAGATCGTGCACAACACTAAAAACAGATCAAATCCCAAGTATATAGCGTGAAGATTAACGACATATTTTTTGTGATTGTCGCAAAAATCTGCAAGCAACTTAAATCTAATGACAAAATGAAAAACATACCTGATCTGTATGCAAAATTGCAAGCGCTGTGTCACTTTACGAGTAGCATTTTACATCGTTTACGCTGGTCTTCAGCCGCCATCTTCAAAACACGCGAGGCTCTTCCTTTCTTGATACTTATCGAATAGAGTTATGGGTAAAACACCCGAGCATAATCGAACAAATAACGAGCAAAGCGAAGTGAATACGAAAATTCCCAATTTTTGAAATGGCCGCCATTATATGACGTCACATGGTTATCAAAAATGATAACGATCCCGGACTGGTAAACCAAGGTTGCATGTCTCTGTCAAGCTATTATTTGGTGTATGGCCGCCATGTTGCGCGACTCCGTCGTCGTCGTCGTCGTCGTGCGTACGCGCCCACGAGCAATGCCGCTAACCATGATCACCATGAGAAAATCAACTCATGGGTTTCCATTTCTTTCCTATATGAGTATGGGGCTCCGCTTGGCGACCCTTCGGGCCGCCGGAGCTCCGCTATGAAATGCCTCTTGTATCTTAAGTTGGAAGCCCGTAGAGGCGTGATCTAAAATGTGAAAACAGTCTACCGAACACAAAGTGCGGCAGTGTTCGGAATTCTGAAGGTGTTTGCAAATGTGCGAGGCCTTATCACTGACTAAGTGTTCACGCACGCGTGTGGAAAAATGCCGGGTTGTTTCGCTGACATAACAGGCATTACAGCCCGCACATGCAAACTTGTAAACAACACGCGAACGAAGCCCGCCAGGGATACGGTCTTTCACGCATTTCATATTCATAGACAACAACCTTCCTTGAATCAGCAACTACATCATGTAAATCTAAAACTACCCTTTAATTCTCACCTTATCACGTTTTTTGTACATTCCGTTGTTACTAGCATAATTAGCATTTTTTCTTTCTTATAAATTTCAACTTGTAACGCTTTGTACATTAATTAACTGAAGACGACAGAAGTTTCTGTCGAGACATGTCCTATAAACTCAAAAGTGTTGTCGTTTTCTCTAAAGTATTGACTTGCCTGCTGATATCAAGATCGTTTGGAAATATCTTAAACCTTAAACCCTTTTTTTTCAATGAGAATTTCTTTCTCAGGCTTTATTCGCCTTTTATCATTCATTACTATTATTTACATTACAATCAGACAATAGTTGATAAGGTAGAAGATCCAGGAAGCTTAAATATTCTGAAATATGGAACCATTAACGCAGGTCTGAAATAAATTCAAGGGTCAGGTCAAAATAGGGTAGAAATACTGTAGATTTTGGTGTTAATAGGGTAAGTGAATAAGGAAGAGGTAAGAGGTAAGAGCATTTGACTCATAATGTTTCCATTTCTGTGCCAGGTAGCGCTTAATTCGAATGGCTGCGGCACTCTACGTTCAATTGTCAGTGACGCAATATATTTTTCTTTTCCAACATGCCTTGCTAATGTGTGACGGTAGTTGTGCAATAGCGAAGCGCACGAAGTCTAAAAATAGAATGCGCATCACTAAATTACCCGCGAGAGGAAATACAGGGAATGTAGGCAAAGCTTTTCTTTCACAAGTGTTTTAGGAACACCGGCTTTTGCCCTTAAAGAAACCTTCAAAATCATCCACCATTCCAGTCAAACTCTTTCCCAGGATCTCTTATCTTAAGGCCCCTCTCTTCGCTCCTCGGTAAGATCAGAGACCCTGGGAACGAGGTTGCATTCCAGTTTGTTTGTCTAAGTCTTGTCTGAGTCATGACGTCACTCGAGCGCTTCGCTATTATTCCTCCACTTTCGGCTTAAATATCATGAAGCTAAAAGATAAATGCTGTCGGTTTTCATGGAAATCAGATCTGCCGCGGTACGTGAAAATAAAAATTTTAAAAATTTTCTTATTTCTGGAAGCCAGGAGGGAGGGGGTAACTCTATTGTTTTCGAGTATCTCTCAGATACCGACTCATCACTGCCAGTGTGACGTCATATAGCAACAAGTCGAAGCTTCGCTTGGCTTGCCCAGATTTGGCGTCGGGACTCCATTGAATTCAAAGAAAAAGAGGATAATCCAAGCTATTATTGCGCTATTATTCACTAATTTGGCATAAATGTGCAAGCTTTGTAGTGGATATTGTCTGTCAGTACAACTGTTTGTTGTCTTGTGTGCGCTCTTTGTTCCAAATTTTATTGAAAACAAATCGGGTCAAGTGGGGTTACCGCCATCTTGACTTCCGTTTTCTCTTCAGGTTTTCAACAGAAGTATCTCATAATAGGAGGTTTTGTTCCTTTTAGATATAACTTTCAAGCCATTGTTAGTTTTTGTCAATGTGATGAGCCATTTTGCTCAACAATCGTTTTGAGTGCGAGGGCGTGCATGTCGGTTTGATTTCTTACGTGTAAAACTTTGTTCGATTGGTGAAAGGTCAAGAGTGTCTATGTTTACTAGCTGTTAGCTGGTTGAATGCTTGTGTTTTTAAATTTTGTGGGGTAGATGACTGCCTGTGTGCTCCAGAGGGGCTATTACACTTTCAGAATACCCGGCCACGACTGCGTGACATTAAATGCCTGCTCCCATAGTCCCGCAGTCAATAAATATTTGCATATGGAAACAAAATGTATACACGAAACAAGCGTGCTACACATGAATATACCTCGTTCTTAAATCCATGCGGGACTGCGGGAGCAATAGTTTCACTTACAGCAATAGTTTTACTCGTCTTACGCTCATCAACCCATAAAATGGCGATACTCATCGTTACGTCTTCTATTGTCATTAATGTGCCAACCAGAGGTCTATTGCCGGATACGGTGGGAGCCTGGGTACGAGTCCGTGTAAAGTTCGTTGTGCTCTTTCTGAATATATGGGTCTTGTGTTGTTAATCCCATAATAGACGGACTCATAGCCAGGCCCCCACGGTATGAAATCTGGAAATTGGCTCTCGAAACAAAGGATTCCTTTGTTCTGTGGTTGGCAAAATTTAAATATTTAAAGACTTGTTTGTAAACAGTGAATATCGCTATACAACACCACTGCGGGACTACGAGAGCAAGCGTTCAATGTCACGTAGTCGTAGCCGGGTATTCTGAAGTTGCTCTCCAAATGCCATTCCATTAACTTTGAAGGGATTGTTGAGACGAACCATAAGTACTGAAGGCTTAATTCTCAGCACAGAGGAAACTTAATATACCATGTACCAAACCTTTTATTCTGGGATCAGGACATCTCCGCATTTCTGCGTGGGCTCCGGGAAAACGTTATCAATCCATTAAACTTTGTCGACGTTTCAGGCAGTTGTCAGTATGCTTCTACTCAAAATATGAGGCTTTCGAATAACTTATCCTACCGAAAATTACTGCAAAGAAATCTTTCATATATTTTGAATCCTGGGTAACATTGAACAAAGTAATCGAATCATCAAACAGTGAGAAATTTCCACATTTCTTTCAGTTAACGAACCAAAAAATTTGGCCGCCACATCGAAAATCACCGATGTATGACGTGACGTCACACTGGTAGTTATGACTAACCCACTGATTTGCCTGGAGACACCCCCTCCCTCCTGCTGGAAGCATACAATTCGCCCTCCACAAGAAGTACAGGCTGGTTTTCACTAACGACGGAGTCGGAGTGGGAGTCGGAGTCGGAGTCGGAGTCAGAGTCGTAGTCGGAGTCATAAGAGAGCTTATGACCTAGGGGAAATCAAAAATCGGAGTCGTAAGCGGAGTCATAAGCCCGACGGAATCGGAGTCAGAAGAATCCGAACGTTTCCATTTCTTCCGATTCCGTTTACGACTCCGTCGCTTATGATCCAGTGAAAACTAGGTTGTCGGAGTCGGAAGCAGAAGAGGAAGAACCAACCAATCGCAAGGCCCAGAATCGAACATCGTCATTGGTTTATTTTTCAGCTTCAGCTTGCGACTCTGACAATGCAGTTTTCACTTGATCGTAAGCGACGGAGTCCTAAACAGAATCAGCGTTCTGCTTCCGACTCCGTCGGTTTGATTTTCATTAGATCGTATCGCCCCACGCTTAATTCTGATTACGACTCCGACTACGACACCGTCGCTGGTGAAAACCAGCCTTAAAGCTACATGTGGTTAAATTACAGCGAAACATTTCACAAATTCAATTAAGTCTGGAAAAAGTCGACACCTTAAAAGAAAGCCATATTCTACCTATTTTGCAATATAGCAACGTTAATTAAAATACAATTTGAAGACTTAGTTACCTTCCACAATATATCGTATCTGTAGTATCGTCCAAGCGCTCCAAGTGCGTGTTCTTTTCCTGCATATAAGGAGCCAGAAAATCGGCGAGATTGTCATTCTTGACACGTCTGTTTTAACCAAAATTATGTCGCCGTGGCTGTGATCGTAATCACATTTGAAATTAACAAGCAGGGAGACAGATATCTTCGTTTCCCTGGAATCAAATCCTTTCAGTCTGACTTAGGAC
>JAHPZR010049081.1:12500-15942 GCA_019787425.1 Platygyra sinensis | reverse complement strand
ATGATATTGTCCTTCTTGTGCAGTTTTCAACCCAAGTTCCCTCACGTTATCTGGACTAAGAGTTTTGTTTTGTTTACTAACATGCCGTTAATAATTTCCCCTCCATTTGACAGACAGAAGATGTCAAAGAAATTGCAATGAAGATGGCTGCTCTTGATAAAGTCAACAAAAGCCGTCCTCGCACTGTGGTGATAACACAGGGAAAGGAACCTGCTATAGTTGTTAAAGGTATGGCCATAGCACCCTTTTGACTTTCATTCAAACGGCAAGAAAGGCACAATTTAGAGGTTCTATGAGCAGGATGCTACCAGATGCTTGCTTTCCATTGCACTGCGAGCTTCAACGCATTTGGACTAGACCAACCATGAAACCGTGTTTGGTCTTAAATGTAACTTCTCATTTTGCCCTTACCACTGGCTTTTACTTTTCTTAAGTGAGTTACTTGAATGTATGGCCATTCAAACAATGCCCCATAATCTTGGGTGTTTCTTTGTGGAGAATGTTTTACTGCCAAAGCAAATTGCTGTGGGAGGCGCGGTGGCCTGATGGTTAGTGCGCTTGACTCGGGAGCAAGCGGTCTGGGTTCAAGCCCTGACCAGGGACATTGTGTTGTGTTCTTGAGTGAGACACTCATGGTGCCTCTCTCCACCCAGGTGTATAAATGGGTATCGGCGAATTTAATGCTGGGGGTAATCCTGTAATGGACTAGCATCCCATCCAGGGGGGAGTAGAAACACTCCCAGTCGCTTCATGCTACAGAAATCGGGATAAGCTCTTGCCCAGTGGGCCACAATTGGCCCGTATGCAGACTTTACTTCATAGTTACCAAATTGCTAAGCTTTAACTGGAAAAACAAAGTAAATATGTTAGCTGGAAGATGCAGAGAAGATACGAAGCTGGATATTTTGCATTACGAGATTGTGACATTCCCCCATTTTTCCTGTAAAGTACTAAGTTTCCCCCTTCCGTAACGGTGAAAGTGAAATGTAAAGTTAATGTTTTACATGTAATTTCAAGACTTTTTTATTGTTGACTGCAAAAAGACAAAGAATCACAGTCATGGTATTTTGAGTTATTTTGGCCTGTGCGCACACAATTAGGAGAGAAGATTGCCATGAATTATAAATGACAAACTTGAAAAATTTAGGCTAAACTTTTCAAGATACACAAAACTGAGATGTGGCTCCTTCAACCTTGACCATTTAAAACTTCAACTATAGTCGGCTCACTTGTCTATTCATGAACTCTTTGCAGATGGTAAAGTCACAGAATACCCAGTCATTCCCATAAAAGAGGAAGACATAGTGGATACTAATGGAGCTGGTGATGCTTTTGTAGGAGGTGAGAAAACAGAGTTGGTTTCCTTAAATTATTTTGCGGAAAAAGTGGTGTCTTTTGTGTACTTTTGTGGGATGTTATAGACGTTTTCTGACTTGTTTTCCAAACGTTGAAAATATTTTTGGAAGTAAAGATAGACTGCTTTTGTTGTGCTCTTTGGAAGCCATTTAGAATTTCAAATACGCTCGGAGCTCTGTGAGCGATGCGATTATCTGAGAATGTCCTGGGTACTTCCTCATCTCATGTATTTAAGTTTGTTTGTTTTTCATTTTTCTGTTTTTCCATTGTGATGTGAGGCCCCATCTGAATTCCTGGTCTGTGAGTATGGTTAACTCGGTGGGTCGGTTTTGGAAAAAAGGACAAACAGCAGTTTCTGAAACTTGTGGGAACAAAGTTCACATATTGAACAATCAAGAAAGAATCCTATTATGAAGGATCATTACTTTCTTTGAGATGGATTTCACCTGGTAACCATTAAAGAAAAGAAAGAAAAACTTGCTCCATGAAAGTAATGTTTCATTTTCTGGTTTAAACGTTGCATATAGCGCAAAACTTGCTGGCAAAGATTTTTTTAAGCCACTTGTAATGCTAATGGTAATTTATATTAAGGAGTACTTCAGAAACTTATTTCTGTTGTCGAAGCTCAGTCAGCCAGAATCATTCTCTCAGGTGGAGTGTTTTTAGGTGTCGTCCTTCCAGCTTGTTTTAAACCAGTCTCTGTTTTGTTGCAGGTTTCCTCAGTCAGCTGGCTCAAGGAAAATCAATGGATGACTGTGTTCGCTGTGGACACTATGCTGCTAATTACATGATACAGCAGTCGGGTGTCACGCTAACAGATCCTCCAACCTTTTCTTAGCACTGCGTGACTGCAAACTAGGGAAATATAGTTTACTTCTCCTTGCAAATGTCAATAAACCAATGTTTTACTATAAGGAAACTATAAGTGAGTCATGCCTTGGTAATGTTCCGCTGGCCAGTATGGCTTTTTTTTCTTCTATTCCAGCTTCCCACTGACCTGGTTCCCAGGGTCTCTCAACTAGGGAGGGAGAGAGTTTCTTTCCCGTGCGTTGAGCTTATATACTTCAGATTTTGTGGAAATGTGCTAAACAACACTGTACTCCAGCTCAATGTTTTGTTCTTTCCCATCCTCCATTTGCCTTGTTTTCCGCAATACCAGGCAATTAAGCTGGTGCATTTCTCCACAACAACAAAGTCCATAGAACTCCTACTAAACGTTATTATAGTTTTTCATCTTATCCAGGTTTATTTATGAGGCGCCAAAAATAGAATCAATCAATGAAGAAAATGAAGTTTAAATGTTTTTAAGTATAATTCAACAAACAAGTCTTGGGGTTTTTTGTTTGTTTGTTTTGTAGTTGTTTGTTGTTGTTTTTATTATTACTTTGAAAATGTGGCCACAAAGTAAACAACTTTTAAAAAGAATTATTGCTGCTTATTTGAAAGGCCTTTCAAAGTAGAGAAGAATGGCGTTTTCCTTTTTAGAATATCTTTTTTTCGTTTTAGAGATATTTATGTTTTTTGAATTGTGCACACGAGAAAAGTGATGACGTCATGGGTGGTTCCACTAAAACAGTACAACACTCAATCAAGAATATCTCCAGAAATATTGAAGCGGTGTTCCTCAAACTTGACACCAAAAATGTACATCACAAAAGAAACAATGACACCTACTGTGTTGTTGTCCCACCTAGCCCCCAAGCCAGGGTAAAGGTCCTGGGAACAGGGTTGAATAGAGGTTTAAAATTGAGGAACTCTTGTTGCATGTAATTAAGGTGGCCGAACACAGTTTTCGCGCGTGCTTTTGCTGATGCAAAATTTAGCACGTGCACAAGGATTTCAAAAAACAAACACGCCGTCAGTAGAGCGATCATTTTATTTACTCAACACTCGCACTATCTGTGTTGTTTTTCTCTATAATTGAACGCAGTGTATTGATGGCTTTTGTCTTTTATTACAAAGATATGTTAGAAAAGGTAACGATGCAAAGAAACCAGCAATTCTCAGCTTTTGTTTGTTACCGAAGGAACCCAGTTAAATGCAGCGCATGCGTAGTAAGTCGAAAAAATTGCGATTGAGTGAAAAA
>JAHPZR010049076.1:25000-28652 GCA_019787425.1 Platygyra sinensis | reverse complement strand
TTGAAAGATCTGGATTGGTGGGGTTCTGTAAGCTGCCTTGCTTTGCAGCAGAGCATTCTGTGAAGTATTTAATGCATTCCTCATAAAACCTTGGAAGTTTGATGGGCAAGGTTTTTATATTATAGTCGCAACAAAGGATAAATTTACCTCCCACTGGTTTTAGATAATGCAGAAGTATAGTTTTCCAATTGCTTGGTTGCTCATTTGCGAGTCGTTTGCAGCAAAGTATTCTTTGGGTTTTAATTATGGAATCTAGGTGTGGAGCTTTGAGCCCGCCATCTTCGATGTCACTAATGAGCGCTTGGCGTTTGATTTTGTCTTTTCCTTTCCAAATAAAGTTAAAAATAATTTTATTGGCCTCTTTCACAAATTTTTTGTCTAAACAGATCATGCTTACTCCATAAAGGAATATTGGGATAATGAATGTCTTGACAATTTGAAACCTTCCAATAATAGTGAGATCTCTCCATTTCCATATCTTTAACTTATTCTTAATAGAAATGATTAATTCCTCAAAGTTCAACTTTTGTTTCACGCAATAGTCATATGTAAAATGAATTCCCAGAATTTTAACGCAAGTTTTTATTTTAATAGTTTTAAAAAGGGTGTGGCTGAGTAACAAGTGAGCACAATCTCCCAGTAACATCATTTCAGACTTATCGTGGTTTATTCTCAGACCAGAACACTCTCCAAAGCTGTTTAAAAGTTCTAAAAAGTTCAATAAGGAAGTATCATTAATCAAAAAAGTGGTTAAGTCATCTGCAAAGAGTTCCAATTTAATTTCTTCTCCATCCACCATAATACCCTGGACATTCTTGTTACTTCGTATAGCAATAGTCAAAATCTCCAAGACAATAATGAACAAATAGGAGGACAGCAGATCTCCCTGCCTAAACCCCCGCTGAACTTCGAACGGGGCAGTAGAAAAAACCATTGTTCAAAACACAGCTTGATATATTGTTATAAAATGTCTGAATCCATTGTCTAAAAGATGGTCCAAAATGAAAAGCAGACAGAGTGCGAAACAGGAAATCTCTGCTTACAGAGTCAAAGGCTTTCTTGAAGTCAATTGAGATCAACCTTCCTTCAATTTGGTATCTTTTTGTGTAGTCCAAAATGTCTTCAATAGACCTTACGGCATCACAAATAGTTCTATCCTTGACATATGCACATTGATTGTGATGAATGATGCTAGGTAAAACAGCCTCGAGTCTTTTGGCGATAGCTTCAGGGGCAATTTTTACATCAATGTTGATTGGCGATATTGGTCTCCAGTTAGCTATAGCCCTCCTGTCTTTGTCTTTTTTTTTTCAATACGTGTAACAATAGCAGGCTTCTGTGAGTTCGATAATTCTCCATGATCGTTAGAGTAATTTAGACTTTCCACCATTAGATTACCTACGATATTCCAAAAAGCCTTATAAGATTCCGCAGTTAAGCTGTCATCCCCTGGCGACTTATTGTTTTCAAATGATTGAAGACTTTTAAGGCATTCATCAACCGTTAATTTTCCCTCGCAAGCCTGAGCATTTTCTGCAGTGAGTCTTGTTGATAAAGGTAAGAGCAGTCACATTGTCCATAAAAAGCTGAATGTGAATGTTTGTCTTGTCTTTTGCAAAGCATTTTATTTTCAAAGGAACCTGCCAGCAGTTCCAGGCAGTTTATGTGGAGGAACTGCTTGGACTGACTTCGCAGGCCATTTGTGCTCAGTCCATTGCAGTGTCTATCCCAGCCTTGCCTCAAGGCATTGCTCTCTATTATGATGCTGAAAGTTATGCTCTGTCTGAGTTAAACACAAGAAAAAAAAACAAAAACCAGACATTCACTGTAGTGTACTTGATTCTACTGCAACTGGATTTCTCGAATAGTGCAATTTCAAAAATTAATGAGTTGTTTACATCTAAGCTATGTTGAAGATATGAAGGAACTTCTGTTTACCTTGACCAAATCTGAGATGGCAGAAAAAAAACACATGACTACGGATCACAGGTTAGAAACAACCCGACTAACAAATTTGTTTCCAAATTCTTGTGCAGGTGCAGAGAAAGATACTCTGTAACAAGATGCTGCCACTGCAGTTGAAACAGAGTCTGAGCGACCTGAAAATGTTTGAATGGAAAAGCCCAGTCACACAAGGAGAAACTGCCCTATGTGAATGGGCTAAACATGGATAATTCACCAGCACTACTAGTTTAGTTGCTATATAATTGTTATTGTTCTATATGCATCCCAGTTTTTAGAAGTGTTGTCATATAAATTACTTAAGTGTTTAGGAGTTAAGATTGTATTTTGTAAATTCCTCCAAAGTATGCTGATATGCAGTTTAGTTTGAATTTCATGTGTCATGCAAAGCCCCTAAAAATCCACCCTCACCCCCCCCATTGGTAAGTCTTAACTGTTAAGCATGTTCGTTTTGTATGTGGTGCATGGTTCAATTAAACCAGGCTAAATAATGCAATTTGTAATACGAGTGCTATTTTCATGTGAACACTCATAATTTAGAAGCTTTGATTTTAAAAGTAATATTTATTGGCCAACTAAAACACAAAGCCAGCCCTTATATTGTATTCCAACTGTATCTTCAAATTATTAGTCCAAGAAAAGTATGGGGTAGACTGTAGGTAAGATTTGTAAGTAAAACAAATTATCAGCTTCAAAAACCACACAAAGCTTGCAAAAGTCCTTGATTGCTGCTTCACTTCACAACAAACAGAGCACATAATGAACCATTGGGTTTATTTTGCATGTCTTAGCCGAGCACCAGAGTACAGTAAATAAATAATCTAATAGCACTGTCTCCTAAACTCCTCCAATAACAGCTAGAAAAATAACGAGAGCTGGTTAACCACTAAAAAGACATAGTGGTTAGACTGGGGCCAGAACAAACCTGCCAAAAGAACTAATAGGGAAATCTTTGTAGGAACTAGGCCCCCCTGCAGCACATCCTATGTGGCAAAAAAACAACAACAACAAAAAAGAAATTGTAGTGAGTGGTGTTGGCCTAGAAGGATTGCCCTCGTGCAAGCCCAAGCTTAAATACACACTGGTGCGGGGTTTTGCAGGCTTCATCATCTGTAATGCAGTAGCACCCTTCAGTGCAAGCAAGTGCTGTATTGTTGCAGGAGCAGTTTCGCAAGCAGGCTGAGCACGAGAAGGCTTTCTGGTGCTGGTGATTTTGTGATTAGCAATGGAACAAGGAGCTTTCTGTCTCTGACGCATCCATGACCCTCTGGTGACTCAAGATCTTGCATCACTTCAAGAGCATGCATCCACAAGAATGTCTGGTAGTTTGCCCGCTTTAGATGTTCAAGCAGCCAATCAGATGTCGCAGGGAGCATTTTGTTTTTCTGCTTCTTCTGGCAGAACATAGGGTAGCATATCTCATCTGCAGTGCTTGTCTTCAAACATAGGCTTCACACTTGGCAGCTGTGGTTTTGCTCAGCTTTTGTTCCTCTCCAAGAAGAGAAGACTATCTTGGTGGTCACATCATCATCATCGTCATCATCATTTTATTCACACTTATTTCTTTACAATTAAATTATAAGCAGTTGTACACAGTACAGAAAAAAAAAGAGAGAAAAAAAAGAATAACAGAGAAATAATATGAAGCTACCTATTCTTAGGGTAAAGTGTGTAGTGGCCCATGGAGCAA